>JAOYND010009050.1:0-12692 GCA_025802135.1 Lagerstroemia fauriei | reverse complement strand
CGGCGAGAGGAAGTCGGTACCGGCAAGCTCGAGAAGATGGTAGCCTCCATAAACATGAACATCCAGTCCCTATCAAGAGGCCCGGTCACGCCCTCTGGGCCTTCTGGTTGCACCTACATCCCCGGCAGCGGTGGCACCAGCTGCCCGGTCAGCGAGATGCACTTCGCCGGAGACGCCCTCCGGCGACCCCCGGCTCGTGACCCGAGATTGATCTTCCTACCCCGAGTTTCAGCCGATCAGAAGCAACTGTGATCTCTCTCCCCGTTTCTGTCTCAGACACACGTATACAGATTTTGGTGGATTAAATTGGATTCTTTCAAGATTTATGTAACACGTGACATGTCCATAGATACATACCATTTTTTTCCTTTTTTTTTTTTCGTTTTTCTATACAAGAGAGGTTCGTAAGCTCAGAAGGAAACAACAACAAGAGGAGAAAGGGAGCACGAGAGTCTCGCTCATACGAATCAAACTGTAATCTCTTAGTTCTAAATCGATGATAATGTGACTATTTCAATGCCATTTTCTCTTCTTCATAACTAATTTATTTCGTAATTGGGACCAACCCTGCAGATACTTGGAAAAGTTGAGTGGAATTATTTTTCTTTTACTCGCTCTCTTTCATGCTGGAATACGAAAATTGTGAAGGATGACGGTGCTAATTTATTTCATCGCAACCAAACAAATTCAACCTAACTCGAAAAAAATCAAACCCAAAAGTTATGGTGCCAATTGAGTAAAACACATACGACGTACGAGAAAACACCATGCATGGAATGATCCAGTAATCCTATTTCTTTATATTGTATATTCCCTTTGGTATTCTTTCTAAACCATCGTTCATGGACTGACTGCTGAATTGCAAATGAAAAAAAAAAAAAAAAAACAATTAATAGAATTTGTGGTTGATAGAAAAATATATACTCGGGTGTAAATTAGAAGTGAACAGAAGCTATACCGTGGTCCCGATAAAAGTCAACGGAAACCCCAGTGTTCCCATGCATTTACAGAGACAACAATTAATCATTCACCGCCGTGTAAATAGAAATTTGACAAGGTAGGAGTATTTGAATACGGCAATCGTTATCGACTTAAGATTAGTAGATTCTAAATTCGATTCCGTTGTTAAACATGAATTGGTTTAAGTAATGGTAAAACACTTGTTTTCTTTAAGTAAATGTCTCGGGTTCATGTTCGGTGGTTTTGCCCATTAATAAGCCGACTCCAAACCGACTAATCAGTAGTACAAATAATTTTTAGATACTAATTGTGCACGCAAAAAAAAATAAATTACAATGTCAAACGCGTGCAGAGAGGAGGAGGAGGAGAAGAAATGTTCAGTGTCGTGAGCGATTTTCTCTTGGGAGGAGGGGAGCACGTTTTCCTCTGTCTAATTAAGAAATTGGAAGTAATATTTTTTTTTTCAATGAATTTGACAGAGACAATTTGATTTTGGGCATTCCATTTGGTAGGCCACCTGACGTCAGTTCTGGCTGTCTTTATCTGTACGATGTTGGTGGGAGATGTAAAGTTTTCACATCGCCGACCAACAAAACCCTTCGCCACTTTCTTTTGCCAATATCCTTTCTTATTAAAAATTCTTAGGTGGATTGAATTTATAGATCACGTGATAAATTTAATTAATGAATATTTGATAAATTAATAAGAATATTTAAAAAATGGATATTATTAATTAATAAAAAATATGATGTGACACTTTGTGATGATATATTGAATATTTATTGGTATGGTTCTAAGAATCTCTCCTTCTCTTATACCTCAATTTTCCTTAATTAAAAAGAAAAGCAGAAAGGCGATCCATCCATTCTATTTGTATAATATTCAAATTTTCGTATTTAACTGTAAATATATAGATATACTGCAAAACAAATACTTAACATGAGGTCTGTCGACGTAGTATCAACAAAAACCTATCATAGCTCAAGATGTCAGTGTTCTTCAAACCCAGATCCAAAGGGCACCAGTATCCTCCAGATTCAAACCCAGAAAGCACGCTTCTAAAAGATGTTTGATACAAATGTATAGAAGATATTCGAATTTAGGGACTACAATCTTGAATTCACCGAACTGTATGCGAAGAGTTTTGAACCACTAAATTACTATCATAGTTAGTGGACTCTTATACCTCACTTGATTACACTGATGTACCTACTGACGAGGAGATCGATACATCAGTGCTTTATCTTAGTCTGAGATTGAGAAACTCCTAGTTCAATTCGATATAGGAACTCGCTAGCTATGAGGAATGAAAAATGGTGTGGGCTGATGCAACGCGAGATTGGAGAGTTTGAAAACGTGCCTCGAGTGGATGCCCTAGTCCGAGAATGGACTAGTTGTGGTCGATAAACTCACCACGGGCTAGAGTGCTGGACTTTGCCTTCATAATAACGTGCCACATATCGGAGTAAATGTGAAAGATCTTGTCACACTGCACGAGAGGGTCCCTAAAGTCGTATCTAAAATTCCCACGTGGGTAAGTTACTAAGAAATAAACGAATTTTATAATATAGTTTATTAGTTATCAGCTTAGACTAATTATTAATATTTAACATGCACTTTGGAATTTAAGAAACATGATGGTCGTTCTTGACATTTTTTTTCCTGTGGAATGGTTAATCACCAGATGGACAAAGTTGACAATCCTACACATTAGATGGCTAATTGATTATTTCTCTGATACTTAAGCATTTCATCCCAAAATATTTATTTTTAAGAAAACTCGTGCTTTTCTTCGAATGAGCAGAATCTGCTATTTGCACATTCAGTGAGTTAAGTAAAAGATGGACAGGTTTATTAAGAGGTAAAGTACTTCCAATCACAAGTTTTTATTCATACGACTCGAATAATAAATTTTTTTTATAAAAAAAATATTAAATTATCTTTTTTTAGCAGAAAACTTGTGGTTTTGGGAAATGATAGACACTAATTAGCAGTGCATTCGTAGGAGAAAGTGTTATATAACGGGAATATCACGTGATAGTGCTAATATGATATCATAAATTAATAAGATTAAGTTATTGTTTTCGGGGTTTTACTTAAAAAAGTTTAAATTAGTTAAATTTTATTAGTTTATAATATCACGTCAGCACTGTGACTTGGTATACTCATATACATGATACTCCCTCATCTCATAGGGAGAAACTCAAGAGTCCAACATGCATGGGAACTGGGAAGTGCCGAAGAAACTTCAGGACACTGCCAGCCAGCCAAGTTCTGAGCGAAACGAAGTCCATATTCAAAGGTCTAAATTCCGATGCGTGTGGCTTGACTTGAGAATCGGTCGGAGGAGCATTGGCAAATGTCATAGTCAGCGCATTCGAATCTCACACGAAACGATTTACTCAGAAAGCCGCAAGATTTAAACTTTTAAAGACCGACAACGATAGAAAAAAATTAATCACAATTATTTGGTTCATCTATGTGATATATATATATATATATATATCATAATTATCATCCTTTGCTGCTACTAAAAAATGCACAGGCTAATGTGTCTGTATATGTCTGCCTTATGGTTTTGATAATTCTTGGTAGAGATTATTCTTCCAACCTTAAAAAAAATAAAAGATTTTGAGTTCGAGTCCAGTAAATAGGCCAAGTTTATAATCGGGAGAGATTTAACTTTTAATAAGCTGACCCGATAGTTCAACGGACTCTAACTAATCAATTTCGAGCAGGATGGACCCATTAGAGGGTAAATCTATTCCAAGAGTTCTCTCCATTAATAAGATTCGAACCCGAGAGTTTACTTAACCTCTCCTCCTCCTCCTCCATGGGGACCAGTAAAGTTGCAAGACTGCTTCATAAAAATGGCGAGCTGACCACGGAGATCGATCCCCTGAATCTGCAGTCTCTCGACAGGGGCAGTACGTGCCCCTCGAGTGCCTCCGGCTGCACAAACATCCCCGGGGGCGGTGGAACTCACCGCCCGTCCCTCAGCGAAAGGCACGTCGCCCAGCCGTCGTGGTGGCTAAGGAATGAATTGCAAGGATTAATCAGTAGTATAAGCATGTAAAATGAAATAATAAACTAACGTGAGTTGGTTGATATGGTTAAACGTTTCTTTTCCTTTAATGAGATCTCATGTCATAGTCTTTTAAATTATGAAAATTCATGTTGAGAGAATTTTATTTTTTTAGTGGGCTGACCCGGTTCAACCTGAATCGGTCAGGATTCCTCAAACTTATGGATAAAATGAAATAATGAAAATGTCTTTTTATATTAATATTTAGGTTTTTATGATTTAAACTAAGTTTTTATGATTTAAAATTTATAAAAATTCTTACTCCACTATTATGTATCGAAAAAGGAAGGAAGGGAACTTCAATATTTATGTAAGAAGAGGTGAAAATTTATGCATTTATAAAAAATTATTTAATTTTTCATAATAAAGTTTAAACATTTTGTTAAAAAGTTTAACATACGTCTCGAAAAGAAAGTAAAGGAAAGTAAAGAAATTTAGATTTTACTAAAAGGATATTAATATTTTGAAAAAATAAACTATTGAATAAAGTTGAAGAAGTAGAGAAGGGTGATTTTGTAATTTAAACAATTATTCTTGTTAAGAATAATTATGAAATATAGGATGATATTTCATTCCCATTATTTAAGGATATGGCATTATAAATAAAAAAAATCAGATATTTTTAACATTATTTTTTTTTGCTTTTAGAATTTTATTAAAAAATCTTAAAATGATCGAATCTTATTAGTTTATTACACATGTTAGCACCGTGACATAGTGTATTTGTTACGCACAATCCTCTCTGCTGGTGCTGGCGGTCAGCTTTCTAGCCACTGTCTCTCACACGTGAAATCGAGCTATCTGGGTAAATCGGAAATATGAAGGAATATTACAGATGTATCTGTCGTATAGGGCTAATTACAATCCTAGCCTTATTAGCTAACTAATAATATTTGTCCATCAGATAAACAGTAATTACTCGGATGTAGACATTGACTCAACGTAATGGGCTTGTTTATTTTAAATAAAAAAAAAATTAAGTGCAAATTGCGTATTGAAATTGAGATGGGTTGGACCTTGAAACTGAGCTTTCATACACTTTGTTCGTTGGCTGCCTTTCTTTGACTACGGTTGGTCAACTGTCGGAATATTATATGTTTTTTTTCTCACTTGTCATGTTTCCTGCCGTGCACACCGTTAAGGGAGCAAAAAGGATGTCTTCACCTACCAAAACCAAGGATGTCTTTGCCTCGTCGTTTCCCCAATTAATTAGTTATATACAAATTTTTTTATCCAGAAATCAGATGTATCCTGAATAATTAAATTTAAGTTGAATTAGCTCACTAAACAGTAAAATTTAACAAATCATGAATTTTTTTATATATAACATATAGATTCGAGATATTATTTAAGATGAAGAAATGTCGAATAACCTCGACTAATCATGTCTGTTAGTTATGTAAATATTTTACAAAGCAAAACTAGAAGAAATTTTGGAATAATTCATTTAAGGCCCTTTCTAAAATAAAAATACGAAACCCTAGTGGATAAAAAAATCTTAGATAATACTATCTCACAGTGAAGTAATGTGAAAAAAATTAATTAAATTACTCTGATTAGTAATAATTAAGGCAACCACTCGGGTGATTAATTCCAATTAACTTGTTTGTCAAAATTTGATTGATATTTTCTCATATCACTTGGTGAGATAGGATCATCCATGAATTTCTCCTGATAGATATATGTGGATGTCGGGAATGCATAGACAATCGTGATATGAACCCATGTTGTCTTGATCAGGTATGTCTTATGTTTCGATGGCTCGAATCCGATATTTTATTGAAGGGAAATAAACGTCGGACCATTTATCAGCTTGCTGACACCTACCCTTGAGTGTTCTCTTCATGAAAACTAGCTTTGAGAATAGCCTAGCTTTTAACAATTTTTTTTTTACGGGCACGCTCGAATTCACCATTTAATCCTAGTGTGCCTCGTACATACACTCTTAATCTAATACGTGACGGATCAATTCAAATACAGTATGTACAAGTAATGACTTCAAAGGGCGTGCTTTTACGACGATCACATTAGGGATCAAATCGATTACTAGGTCAACTGCGTGAGTCGATCTCAACCTTTAACTTGGATGATAAGTAATTAGAATAATTATCTTCCCACATAGAACGGAAGATATTTTTAATTCTACGGGAGAAAAGGTTGAATGTTTGAATTCTCTTGGCGGTCATGCTTGAATTGTTCTTCGATGGAGAAAGAAAACAGATGGGTAAGCTGCAAGAACTTGTGCGAGACTTCCCATTCAAATAACTGGGCTTGACCCACAAGAAAGATCAATTAATTGACCCAATTTATATAAAAATAAAGAAAAGTTTCTTTAAAAATGTTTTCTTTCTATATTTTATTTATTATCAAATATTTTTTTATTTCTGACAATATAGATAAATACCTGTTTGTGTAAAAAAAAGTGAGGTGTAAGTTATGGTAGATAAATGGGAGGTTGATTGTCCTAAGAGGGTGTGTGAAAGAGCGGGAAAAAGGTATGTGAGAACTTATCGGTGAGAATTTATTACAAATTCTTTTAATTTAAAGCTGAGAATAATGATTATACGAAATTTACTTCCTCAAGAATTCATCGAACTAGGGAAGTGGGACTTAGTATAGTTGATGCAGTCATCAACTTGTGACCAAGAGGTCTTGGGTTCCATTCTCTCCGGTGAGACTTTGTATGACGCTTTTATTTCATATTTCTTTAGGGTTTTTTATCTCCTTTGTACACCAAAAAAAAGAATTTCATCGACTTGAGCCTGTACTGTTAAATTATATGTTGTGAGCAGACCGTTGGCAGAGCCGGCGACTGAGTTTAGAGGAAACTGCAGGAGATGGATCCGAGCTTACATTAGAAATTATCATGGATAGACGCTCATATATTACATTGTTGTTAGTGGGTTACACAAGAGACTGAACCCATTTTCACCCAAAAGTACCAGCATAATATAAATCTGGGAATTGTTGAATTATTGCATGCGGGATCTGATGATGTGAAATTATCTACCGAGTAACACGATAGATAGACTTTTCGCAGATTCTACCCATTGTTCAAGAAAAGAACTCTTACATAAAAGAAAAATCTTTTGACATATGATTTTGAAAAATATGAATGAGTCCAACAATATATAAAACAACGCCCACCCTCAGAAGGGTTAATAATCAAATTACATCTGTACTTTAATCAAATTGTCACTTTTAGCATGAATTTTTTCGCATGACCTAGGAAGAGATGAACTTTAAAACATTTGTTCAGTTTAGTACGACGTCACAAAATCCGTCAACATTGACGGAATTTGCCCAGTTGTGTCACAAGTGGCGGACGGAAAAGTGACATAGCTTCACCATGTGGAAGAATTGTGTGTCGCCATGCTAAATGGGACAAACATTTTAAAGTTCATGTCTTCCTAAGTCACGCAAAAAAATTTGTGTTAAAAGTGACAATTTGGCCAAAGTATAGGCGTAATTAAGTTATTATCCCAGAAATTCAGAAAATTTTGTGCTTTTTTTTTCAAAATGGTACAAATTTTTTTATACATATCATTTGAGATGTTCGATAAATATTAACTAATTTAAAGTTGAGTTATGGAATCTGAACTATTCAGATAATGAATTTTTTTGTCATTACAAGAGTCGAGCCTGATACCTTTATCTTGAGATAGAGGTGTCGCACCATTTCAACCAAATAAGGCCGAAGCATGTATATATATATATATATGTATATGAATTTATATAATGTTTTTGTATATTTATTTCGTATTTATAGAAAGATGGTATGTAAAATCAGTCAACTGACGGGGACATGACCTTAAATTGTTTTGATAATTTTGAATTGATAAAAAGGCGATGAAGGCACATATGCAAACCAACCTTGTAATCGGATACGATATTCAATGTTCATTCCTTGTGATAGTATGAGAAAACAATCTATTAAAAATTGTAATTTTAGTCGCTGAAAAATTTGCTTGTTAGTTCGAGAACCATTTTGCTGGCAATAGAGAGACCATATTGAAGCAATAGAAGGGACATTCACGGACAAATTAACTTAATGGTAAAAAATTTTAGACCGAAGTGTTGATCGACAGGTCAGTTAACGGTCAAATTTACCGTTATACTTCCAACGAAAAAATTATCGTTCGGTGTCACATTTTTAGAACATGAGTTACTCGATCGGTAATTTTGCTTTTATCTCATTTCCTCATATTCAAGCCAAGAGGCAGCAATGATCACTTTAGCATAGCTAAAACAACAAGAATCATCAAACAAAATGAACGGATTTAGCAAACTCCGCGTTTATTATAACACATTAATTACATAGGCATGGTAGTAGCAAGCCTTTTTGCACGGTTGCATTTAACCAAGCAAAAATGAGGGGGAAAATAAATAAATTAATGAATCAAACAATATCGAAAATTTATATAAAGAACCTAGAAAGAGATTTGATACTGTAATATCACCCTAACCTATAACTAAGAGATTCTATGTTCGATTTTCATCAGTGAGACTTCCAAGTCCACCTTATTCATCTTTTCTTCGTATAGGTTGACAGATCTACTCTGTGACAAAAAAAAATCTAAAAAAAAATTAACCTGGTATATTTTCCTATACATGTATAGGCCATATAATTTGTTTTGTCCCTTGGTTGCAATTTTGCAGATCGTAAGTGAAAATCTCAATTATTTCGGACTCAAGACCCCTGATGAGCGGCTCCCTGGCCAGTCTCATTAGCCTCCGATGCAACCCCGAAGCCGATTGCTCCTTGAGCCATCGGGTATGCCGAAGCCGGTGGATGGACCGGTCGCCGGCTGCCGGCAAAGTCCTTCTCTGCGAGCTTACATGTTCCACTGCCCGTCCCCGGAGTGCCCGTGCACGGGTTTCCGGACGGCGGTGTTGGACCCTTCGAGAGGGACGACCGAAGAGTTGCCACTGTCAGAAATATCGTCTCGGCTTGCAGAGGCCTTGCAGCTGCAGCGTACTGGAATCTGCTCGGAAAGAAGGCGGTGATGGCAACGATCGAGAAAAGTGCGAGGATTCTGAGACCCATGAATCGATCAATTCGATGTGATTGGGTTTTTGAGAGTGTGTGTGTATATGTACTGGAGATTTAAGGATGTCGTTAAGGTGCTGCTGTGGGAGAGATAGGGACGACCAAGAGAGAGTTTATTGAGATGTTAGAACTGAATGTCTAAACCTACGAAATGTGAAATATATATAGGATTGCTGACGCGGCTGTCTCCCCTCTTTTTCTCCCTTTCATGCGGAATATTATGGATTTTATATTTTTTTTCTCAGTACGGAATATTAAGGTTATTTTATCCCAAAGACTGACCAAAGAGTCTTCATTGGGTATATCATCTAATATATATATATATATATATATATGGATAAATGATCTAATTAAACTTTAAATTTGGTGAATTCTTGTTTTAATAAAAAAAATTCATCTTAGTCAAAACTATTAGTTTTTTCATAAAAATTAAAGTATCACGTCAGTTAAAATAGTTATTTTTAAAGGATTTTGTTATGCGGTACAGAACAGAACAAATTATCTCCAAGTATTCCCCTCTTTTTCGAATCATTTCCAGGCTCACAGTGCAGACGAAAAAAATTTATATTCATAAACCGGGGCTCAAATTGATCATTTGTCAACTCTAAAAAATTCATCGTTGAACTTTTAACATTTTCTTAGTCTTACATTTTGTGTAATGCGAAGAATAATTGCTGGAGGTGACAAAATTTCTACCGTATTTCAATTTTATCATTTTTTTTGCATTTTATTATATTATAATTCAAGAATAATTTGCTTGCCTTACGTTTGATATTCATAATTGTGCACTAGTACATGAACGTGTGGCTCTCGAAACTGATTTGTTTTTTTTTTCTTAGTGTACAAATGAGTTACGTAAGTGGTGAGTTCGAACCTAGGACGTCTAAGTCATAGGGTAAGAACGGTACCACGGTACTAAATCCTCTTTTTTAATATTGATTTACCTTTTTTTTTACTTAAACTTAGTGTATTTACTCAATTCTGAATAACTTGCTCAATATATTGAGTTACTTATTTTTTAGAACAGAGGTATCCGAGCGCCTTCCGGCCCCGACTACCGGTGGTTGCAACACCTCCTCCTTGGGGCGCACGCAATAGCCCGTAAACCACGTGTGCCGGTAAGTCAGGATAAATCCTGACAGGCTTGTGCCCCCAAGGGGTCGAACCCTTCACCTGGGAAGCAAGCTGCAAACACTTACTTACAATCCGGGCTGTTTCTGGAGGCAATACATTGAGTTAGTTACTAGAAATTAAAGTAATTTAAATTTACATGTGCACGGTTAAACTTTTTCCAAGTGATTGTATCAATTTACTTTCCCTAATTTTTATACAAATTTACAAGCATATCTCAAGCAAATTCGACTCTAAACAAATAGAGTAAAAAAAAAAGGAAAAAGGAAATGCGATGGGAAGCCCATATATATATATATATACACCGTCTCGCAAGAAGAGAGTATTGTGTGTAACAAATATACCACGTGACAGTGCTGATGTGATATCACAAACTAATAAGATTCGGTCATTTTAAGATTTTTCTAATAAAATCCTAAAAATTATTTTAAAAAAACTCTATAAATAATTTAATCATATTAGTTTGTGATATCAACTTAATATTGTGATGTGATATATCTATTACATAGAAGAGTTTCACCCATGTCACACGTAATATTCTTGACTCATTTGATGTTTCTAATTCTTTCGACGGTCAATCATATCGTTTAAATTACACAATAATTTGTTCCCATTTATTTATTTATTTATTCTTTGCACCGGAACCCGAGGTTTAAAAGAAAATAAAAAGAATATGAAAATATATGGGTACAAGAAATCTCATTGAGGATAATCGTATCTGATCTCGTAGTGCCATTTCAAGAGTAACGCTACCGATTCGAATCCCTTTCCATTTTCGTTTATCGAGTAAATGTTAATGATGTTTGACTTGGAGGATAATGGAGTGCGGGGTGTTGACTCGGCCAAGGGTCGGAGGTTTGAATGGACCGTGAAAGTAAAAAACGAGGAATCAAGTTAACACGGTACCCTTGAACACTTCAACATGGGAGAAACTCTTCTATATTACATCAATATTGTTTAATAATGTCATAAAATAATAGGAATTAATTATTTTAACAGATTTATGAGAGAAAATTTAGACAATAAAATGTAAATTTAAATTTTTCTTAGAAGTCTAAAAAAAACTATAAATCTAAATAAAATTCTAGGAATCCTAAAATTTTTTGATATCAATTAATAAAAAAGGGAAAAAGAATTTGAACATTATAGAGCACTAGCTTTTAGTTTTAAGATTATACGGGGGACCTGTTTAGATACAAAGCATGTTTAAATTCGACCCGAATCCTTCTAACTCCATATTGTGCTGTGTTAAGTTATCATACGTGTCAAAAATTACAAGGTTTAAAGAAAATTCAAGATTAAAAAAGCTAAAGTGTTAGTGTCACGTTAGCTTAAAGTAACGGAAGATAGCGGAAAAGACTCGATAATGTAACGAGGGTAATATGTTAGACTTGATTTATCAATTTAAAATATTTATGACTCACTTATAAGAATTAATAAATATATAGGACACTCGATATTTTTCTCCTTTAAATTAATAGTAGCATTTATATATTTCTAGACTTTTGTACTTGCAGTCACATTTCATATATATATATATATATATGTATATCATTCATTAGGGGGAATTTGTCAAATAATCCTAATTTATTTCTCTTTTAATGTCTTTCGTTTTATTTTCATGAGTCGATAAATACATTATTTAATTCTTCGCAAGTGAAAAATAAATATGAAGTATTGATTATGAATGTTTAATATTGTAATTAGTTTATAAAATAAACTAGGTCTTTATAGAGCAAAAAAAAGTCTTAACTTATAGGGAAAATATACTTACAGCCCGTTTGATTCAAAGTAAAACAAAAGGATTCTATACAAAAAATTGGTTTGCAATTGGTGACAGGCCACATAAATTTTGACACGACACGATAACTCGACAATAAATTAGGTGGGTTCGCGTTGACTCTAAATAGGTTTCGTGTTTAAGTGGGTTCAGTCTGATCCGCCACGTTCACGGGTCCGGCTCTCTCCCCAACCTGCCCATAATATAATATTGTATCATATTATTATATATTCTAAAATTAATTTTTACTTAATTTATTTATACTTTTATCTTAATAAATTAAAAACTAATCATTCAATTTTATTAAAATTATGTGAGTTTTAATTATTTCATATTATTCAACTATAATATTATAAATATGTAAATTCATGTTATATTTACATAATATTAACATTTCATTTTATAATTTGGACTGATCCGTGCCCAACCCGGCCGCCCCATTGCCATTCCTAAGTGGTATGTCCATTGACAACAACACGATCAATAGTTTTCATCCTTGAAAACTATTGAAAATTTTATAAACATTGGCAGTACTGTACCTTGGCTATAATTTGGTCACAACATCGCATTCTGTATTCCATTCTCATCAGTAGGACTCCCTTACCCCTCTATTTCCTCTTCCTTCTATCCTTTTTGAGTATATGCATATTCTTTACACGAGCAAAATAAAAAAATGGCTGAAATTA
>JAOYND010008845.1:0-12694 GCA_025802135.1 Lagerstroemia fauriei | reverse complement strand
TAGCATATGACGAACGTATTACTTTATACACTACCTATGTCAGGAGAGAGTATTATGTGTAACGGGTATATCACGTGGCAATATTAACATAATATTACAAACCAATAAGATTCAACTATTTTAATATTTTTTTTAGTAGAAACCTAAAAGTAAAAAAATAAACTTGAAAAATAACTGAATCATATGAGTTTATGACACGACATTAGCAGTATGCCCATTATATATAAGATTTTCTCATGTGAGAGACGTTTCTTGAAATCTTTCTAAAATCTTCATGGTCCCAAGAATAATGATCTTGACATTTTTCTGAGCTTCAGCAGCGTAGAACATCTTTTCTGGACCTCCCACCTTGTTTGGCATGCTGGATCTCCTCATTTAGCACCTATTTTCTTTGGGTAAATTACACGGAAAAACTGGGTTTTACTTTAAATCATTATTTCAGTCAAATTTTTGTTTTGGAACATTACAACAAAAGTTTTCTTGTTTTATCTCAAAATATTATGTTGTCTAACACCGATAAAGTTTTCACTTCCGCAAGTTGACATTGATCTTGTTAGGATCAAGATGGTTCTTATAGCACTTGTTGGGACCCAGAACATTTTCAAACGAGATGATAAAAAGAGAAATTTGAAAACATGATATCGATACATGGAAAAACTCCCACCGCAGAGAGAAAGTACCACGAACAAAGGAGATTCCACCATATTACAGCCATTTGCATTGAGGGTTTTCACCGTACATCTGGTATCAAATTTTAAAATTTCTCGTGTCATCATCTCACCTAAGAAATGTCCGGGGCACAACAAGTGGTATCAAAGCGATTGGATCCCTTACAACTCTTCTTTCCATCTAACAGTGATGCAGTAGGTCTTGAACAGCTCCTAGAGAACAGTGGAGCTCCTGACGCAACTACGAGAAATAAAGGAGCACCTAAACTCTTAGTGAGGATCAAACATATAACCTCTTAGTTGTAAGTTGAAATTTTGTTTTATTGCCTCAATTTATTGATTTAAATTGCTAGTAACTTTCTCCTTGCTTCTCTTTTCGACCTTTCATTTTCTCAAGGAAGAAATTTTATACAACAACGTAGGGAAAGGTGTGAAGAAAGCATTAAAGGCGGGTAGACGACTTGATTCAAGTTGCAGTCAAGCAAAAAAAAGATGGACAATTACTCCCACATTCCCACCCGATGTTCCCATGTCAATAAAGAAAACCATTTAAGTATGACTTTGGCAAACAGGAATTCATTGCCAAATATTCTATCGAGTGTTAGATGTAAATTCATTCCATACTGAGCTCTACTTCAACCACCATGCTGGAGATTTTCATGGTCGAGCTTGATACAAGAGAATGAGATGAAATGCAAGTGAACAAGTTTGATGAAATTAGATATAACTGCATTGAGAGAAAAGAAAATGTGATTTGGCCAGATCTTAATAAATCAATGTGAAATGCAATTGAACAATGGTCCTAATTAAGAAGGTGCTAGTCAAAGAATTAAAGAAAATGTGCATCCCATCATTTAAAGTTTTCTGTTGAATTTGTCAAAGCCATAGGTATGAGCATTTTTCAATTATCTTGAATACATGTTCATATCAATTAAGTAAAAACCAATCCTTCATTAATTAAGTTTTTGCGCTTTTTCATGAGTATCAACGCTCTTAAACCAAGCCTATGGCATTGTAAATATTTGTTTACGATGTGTAAATATTTGTAAAAATTAATTTGATGTTGTAATATAGCATACCGAAAATGTAAATAAGGAACAGAATTTACCGAATTTAAGCAATAATTTTATTATAATAATTTATTTATCCTATTGAAAAGTGTACGTGAATTCTTATAAAAAAAAGTGAACATGCATTATGCACAGAAGTACCGAGCCCCACTACATAATATTCGAATTTTTGTGTTCAATTGTGAAATTCTATCATTTTATATATACACATATATACATACATACATATATATATATATATATAATTTCATGCCCTCTCTTTACCATTGGAGGGAGAAAGTGGAGTCCCCGATTAAACACTCACTTCTCCATCCAACGTAGTGAGAGAAGTTCATAGTAGTTTTTTTTTTTAAGAAATGGTAGAGACTTCGTTAGTTTGATTGATGATTAACAAGAGATGATGAAATAGTATAGAGGAAACAAACATGGATATTGGTTATATGGTTCCATGTTTCTCTTCCGTTTAAGTAAGATCTGTTGTTCGAGTCTTGTAGATGGAAAAAATTTATGATAAGATAGGTGACACGTTGTCCTTCACAAGTATTAGCTTTAATCTATTCAATTAGTTAGCAGTAACTAGTGTCTTAGAGGTTAGGGATTTGCTACGAACTTTCATCTTATTTCTCTTTTCCACATTTCATTTTCGAAGCGAAGACATTTAACACAACAACATAGAAAAAAAGGAGGGCGGACGACTTGACTCTGCTCTACTTGTGGTCAAGAAAAGAGATGGGCAACGTACTCACTCGCCATTTCAACTTGATGTTCCACTTTTCTAGAAAATAGTCTCTACTTTTTTCTCATTGCATAACATAAATTATTTAGAAATTCAAGGGCCATCACTACTAAATTTTCCACCTTTACCTATAAGAGTCTTGAACTTGTTTCCATCCAGAAGTCTAAGCTGATAGGCTGTGATACCCAACTCCCTTATAAACCTAAGTTTATTCTTCAATCTAATGAATATGGGATTCAGCTCTCAACACATGCCCTTATGTGGTAACGGTTCACACTTGACACGTGTCCTCAAACACCTGCCCTCAACAATGGACCTCGAGCCGGGCATTTTTCCTCCGGTCTCAGGCAAGGGGGAGAAATTACCACGAGGCGGGCCTTCTCTTCCGTCCTCGGGCTAACATACAAGTGAGATTTTTTTCTGTACTCGACAAGCTAAGCAGGAGCCGGGCATTTTTCTTCCGGTCTCAAACTTAACGGGTCAGGGGTTCCACACTTGGGTCTTGGCATGTTGTGAGTCCAAAATCGACCCTCTCTGATGCCATATTAAAATTTTCACCTGGGCCTACAAGAGTTTTGAGCATGTTTCTACCCAAAAACCTAAGCTGATAGGTGGTGATACCCAATTCCGTTATAATAGTTTATTCTTCAATCTAGTTGATGTGGGATTCAACTCTCAACACTGACTAATTTAGATTCAAGTTAGATCAACTTATTGAGAGGTAATTCTTTTATATTACCGTGAACTGTCTACATTTACAGCACTTGAACTCAATCCATTCTTAAAGGGAAGTAGTATTGATCCACCTTAATTCAACCAACCCTTTTTAAATAATTGTATATCAATTCATGGTAATCATTCACTGACTGGATAGACAATCGGTCCGTCATTCACTGCATGTCCAATTTTTTCATACCTATTCAATAAGCATGTGGACTATAAGGCATCCAATGTTGAATGTATAAAGAGGGTATCTTCAGTATATTTATAAGGTCCAGTGATCCAAAAAGTATCAAATGTAGCACTTTTGGGTGGGCACGTGGCATTGCACTAAGGTCTTTTTCTCAGCAGTCTCATCTAAACCAAACTAAGAGTTTGATATAATATAAGTTCAATAATCTGCTCACAATAACTTAACATGGCATCAGAGTCCCCTCCACACGTTGCGTGTCGAGGGGTGTTAAATGTTATATCGATGTTAACGAATAATTTTGGATTTATAAAGAAATTGGGTATCTCCATATATAAACTTAGACTTTTTATGGATATGCATTGTGCCTCTAGTAATTTCCGTTAACAATAATATTATGTTTGGATGCCTAGAACCTTGTCACCTGATCTAAGCTCGATAGTCGGTGCCCAGTGGAGAAATCTTTGCTAATAGTCTCATCTAAACTCAGCTGAAGGTTCCATAAGTCTACCACTTGTAAACCACGCTAAGTAGGCAACACATCTGCTATAAATTTTCTTCTTATTTCTCTTTTCCACATTTTGTTTTCAAAGAACTTTAATACAACAGACTAGGAAAAGGAGGGGAGACGACTTGTCTCAATTTGTAGTCAAGAAAATAAAAGCGCGGGCAATTATTACCAGATTTCCATTTCGATTCAGCAGACTATATGGAAACTTGATAATAAGATAAAACAGGTTCACTTCCAAGATGGGAGTTGGTCTCCGTAACGAGTATATCAGATGACAGTATTTACGTGATATCACAAACTAATAAAATCAATTATTTTAAAATTTTATTTATAAAATCCTATAAGTTAAAAAATCACTTATGAATAACTTAAGCACACTGGTTTATAATACTACATAAGAACTGTCACGTGGTATACCTATTATATATGATACTTCCTCAGATACAAATAGTTAATTTGAACTTCTACCTGGTCATATAAGAGAATGGGCTCATATCCAGCTCAAAAGTCTAAACTATTAAGTAATGATACCCAATTATCTTACTGCTCACTTTTCCATCTAATGGTGGTAAGAAACTTGTTTCCTTTAACAAAAGACCTCGGTTTCGAATGTTTGTGAAAGGAGAAAACTACAAGCTTTACCTCGTAATGAGTCAACCTGTCTCGAACTGAATTAATCAGAGATTCAAAGGGTTTCTGAATACCAGTGATGTATATTCAAAATTATTTAAATTGCTGTCAATTTTCTTCTTATTTCTCTTTTCCACCTTTCATTTTCTAAGCAAAGAAATTTGCTACAACAACGTGGAAAAGGGTTTGAAGAAGGCATTAAATATAGGGAGACGACTTGACTCAACCTTTTATTAGTCAAGAAAAAAGGATGGGCAATTGCTCCTCCATTTGCAACCTGATGGTTCCACTTCCGTTAATGTCATGAAAATATTATTTGTATTCTTTTTGTTTTATGCAATCTATTTTTTGATAATTGAAGGTTCCGACTAATCTAAATCAATTAGATTCACCTCTTTAATAATAAAAACTTTTATATTATGAATTTTCTGTATTTACAAGAGTTCAGTCCATGGGTCTGCTAGAATTTAAGTTTCATATATGTATACACTATATACCACACATAAATTTTATTAATCCTCGTATACTGTATGTTTTACCTTTTTTCGGTTGGAATGTGTTATCTTATCATTAAGTCTACAATTTGTAAACTACGCTATCTATAACTCAAGTTTATATTTTGTACAGATTATACAAGGGAAAAAAATGATTTTAATTTTTAACCTTAAAAATTATTTAAATGGAAAAATAACCTTAAAATTTTAAATATTATTTAAATGGAAAAATAACCTAATTGCACCTACTTTGATTGAATTCTCATTTTTAACATGAACTTTTTCGCATGAACTTTTTCGCATGACTTAGGAAGGTATAAACTATGAGATGCTTATTCTGTTTAGCACACCGTCTATTTTTTTGTCAAAACTAACGAACTATCTTATGTGGCACGCTAATTGTGCTTTCATGGCAAACGACGGCTAATATAGCAATGCTACGTCAAATACGTTTAAGAAAATATCGAGTTTACCCCTTAATACTCTTTATTAATTAAACGCATGTTAATTACTTGATTTAATCGATTTTAAATTTTAAAATTTATTTATTAATAGAAGAATAGGTTCCAACTGGGTACTCGGAACATGTGATATAATACAGATTATGGGAAGCTGCAAGAAAGTTTATGGGAAAAAGAAGATAAAATTATAAAATTCTCCTCGATAACTTTAAATTAATGAAAGGATTGGTCTGATTGTAAGGAGAAATATCAATGTCTTCCCTATTCAATATTCGAATTTCCTTAAAGTAAGTCAATATTTCTGAGCTCACCATATCATGGGCATTTGTTGGTGTGCGTATGTGGTCGCAAGACTAGTAAAAAGAAAAAAGGGGATTTGTATGCATAATCCTGAAAGAGGATTGGTACATGTCAGGAGACAGGAGCAAGACTTTCAAGACGTCCTCTCGAGAAACGACGATGTATTGGGAATCCGATGAGCTGATAGGAGACGACAGCTGGTATGCTATTTAATTTAAGAAGCTGTTCAGTTCAAGGGGTCCCTTTGATTTGTGTTCCTCAAAGTAGCGAATAGTGAGTAGTTCTGGAAAAACTCGGATCTATTCAGAGGACTTGTCATATGGATTGGACCTTTGCCTTTGTTTCTCTCTCGCCTCAAACAAAAAAAAAATCATAGTTATATATTTTTATAGTTAATTTTGACATCTTGTTGGTGAGATTTAATTAAAGCTTTCTTTTTTCTATGATCACAAGGGATCCTATAAATGTAAAAGATGTTTAGAATTAAATTTCATACCAAAAATTTAATATTATAAAAAAATTTGGGTAGTACCATTTTTTATTGGGGGGTTTAGTGTTAATGGTATATGGTGTAATTTGAGTCGAAAGAACTTATTATCTATCTGTTTCGGACGTGAATCTTGAGCAAGTTTCATGAGTCACCTTTCTTCGTCTCTATTCGAGACGGTACCCAGATTGTTATACCTTTTGTGCCAGTTGGAACCTACTCGAAATGTACGGTGGAAAAAAATGTGATGAAACATTCTATTGAATAGAACCAAATCCATTAATCTAAGAAATCGTGAGAATTTCAACGTCCTTGATCTTCAGGCCTGGGGAGACCACAATCTACTCAGTGAAATTTTGAAGGGCTACCATTAATTTTCTGAGGATTGTCTATACAAGTTTATTTTTTTAGGTAGATATGTTCTAATATCTTGTAGGTCTGATTGTCTTTTATATAGTATTGGAGCATATTATCATGTGGACTTACACATCGTTAGGCACGAGTCTGAAAGTCGTGGCCAATAAACCTGAGCACAGAAGAAAATTACTTACCTAGTATAATATGTATAGTTTGAGGATTGAAGAAAAAATGTACAACATGGTTAGTTGCACCCTTCATCTGAGCATGAAATAAAAATGTCAAGCTCGAGACAAGTGTTTACGTGCACGTAAGAATTGAAGGCCTATTGGATGCCATTGGATGTAACCAATTAGTTTATGTAATTTCATTTACATGGCTGAAAACAAAGGCTTGATACAGTTGATATCGCTCTCGTCCTATGACCTGGAGGTCTTGGATTCGATCTCACATATGGGACTTTCCGTACCCTTTTTACCACATTTTCCTTCTACTCTTCTAGGCCTATGTGCCTCATTGTACACCAAAAAAATGCATTTACAAGGCTGTGAACAAAGTACTTCTTAACAGAGGAAGATAACCTCGTGCAGTGGGATAAGAAGTAGTCTCCTCACCATAAGAGTTACGTGCTTCTTAATATATTGAATACTGTAATGAATAAGGCAGCTACTTGCAAATAGATTGTGTAGAATAAAAAGATAATAAAAGGAGTATAAGACATTCCACTCTTGAGATCAAACATAAGACTTCTAGGTTACAGTGCATTAGTGGTAGAAATTATACTAAACTGTATTTCTTTCCCTTTTTTTTCATTCTTTGGAGAGGGAAAAAAGAGGGGGGAAATGTGGTTATGGTATCAAAGTTGACAAGAAGGAAGCATATGATCAAGTAGCTAGATTGGTAGTTTTTGGTATGCGTCTCGGGATTCTGGGCTTTAGTGATGGATGGACTGAATGGACAATGAGATATGTAACGATAGGTCAATGGATTGATTTTTTTGTTAATGGTAAGAGAGTAGATGAGATAAAGCCTAGTAGCTTGCCTATACATTTCTGTGGCGGAGCTTTTAAGCTTCAAGGATTTCAGTAATTTTAATGAAGTCTTGCCGTTGAAAATGGCGCTGATAGTATATAAAAGAACTGAATCTTTACTGGTGTAGAAAACCTAATTTCGGCTTATTCTCGTAAAATAGGTTGGCTGGTATTGCACGGGTATCCGATCATGATTGTACTTCTATAAGTCTGGAGACACAGTGAATTGAATTAATGTCTAAGTTTGATTTTCAAGGAATGGGTCGTTACCCGAAATCCCCGAGCACGCTAGCTGCAATTGGATTGCAAAGAGTTGTGATCAAAACCTGGCTTAGATTTACTTCAGTTTAGGAGACCTTAGCGTCTAAGTCATATTTCACCTGACAAACGAGCTCAAGAATGAGGATCTAGAACATTTGAAAGCGATTTGAATTAGGTTGAATTAGGTTTCTTTTGAGTATTCCTTGTAGCTCATCACGGATCGAAAGGTATGGCCATCCAAATTCAGAACATACGAACCTGTCACGATTCTAATAGCTTAAATTTCAAGCCGTTTGATTAATCAAATGACAGTGCTTTGCAACGAGATCTGGAACATTTGAAAATTGTATGTCCACCAAACCGAGCTCCACCCGAACTCCACCTCTTCCACAAGCACAGCCACTCCCGAGCAGCAAGGGAAATGAACTGAGGATTAGAAGTTCATGATTTTCTAGACCCGGCAATATATGTCGTATCGTGCTTAAAAGTATCGTGTCTAAACGGGTTCGTGTTAAACGAGTTAGAAGTTTTAAATACGAACACGAACCATTTAAAACCGGGTTGACACGACACGACACGTTTAACTCGTATAACTAAATATGTGCGGTAGAATTATAATTTTAACTTAATATTTTTAAATGGATTAGTGAGTTTGACACATAAATACATAATTAAATGGATTTAATCGTGTCGTGTCAAGTTACTTGGTTTCAACCCGATTTAACCTGTTTATGTAAACATGTTATATGGGTCAACCCGTTTAGACACGAACCCACCTAATTCCGTGGCGTATTGTATCAGATTATCATATCATATAAAAAATTATCGGACCTACGATTTTCCAACACAAGGGTTCGGAGTCCTGAAATTAGGAAAGGAAGACAGGAACATGTCCCGAAAAATGGAAGGCGCCTGAAAAGTGACTACAAAGCTCCCCGGTGATAGAAAATTTTTAGATGATCCTTTCTTACCACGTAAAGTAAAAATATTAAATATAATAGATAAATAAATTAATATTAACCATCCAAACAGTGATATCATGACTGTCCGATAAAATCCTTGATGCTCCAACGACCCTCAAACGTGTGCCGAATCGATCTGTGGGGGCCAGGCCAGCACATCGTATTGGGAACCGGGACATAAACATGTAATAGGCCCACCAAAACTTCACGTGATGATGACAAACTTGGTCCCCCAAGTATGTGTTTGGTCGGTGAAAAGATGGTAAAAGGCTGCAATTACAAGGAAAAGCCCATAGCTCTAACTTGGCATTTGCTCACAATAATTTAACATATTATTGGAGTTATGTTTGTTGAATTCTATATTGTATTGTGTCGTTCGTTGGCGAAGTAAACAACTTAAATTTAGAGGGGACTGTCGGACTTGCGAACTTAAGTCTGAGGGGACTACCAGAGACGGGTTCAGGTTTATATCGGATATTCCATGTGGTCAGACTCTCATATATTATTTTGTTGATAATGAGCCTTATAATAGGCTGCATCCATTTCCACCAAAAAGCCTAATCTATTAGGTGGTGGTCCCAGTTATCTTATAAACTCATTATTGTTATCTTATTTAATCGATGTGAGATCTTATTACCCCTCTCGCTCACAGCATGGGATCTTTAAGATTTTTTCATAAATCCCTAAAAATAACTGCATCATAATGGTTTGCAATAACACATAAATACTGTCATGTGGTATACCTATTATATTGTAGCATAAAATATATATATATATAAATCATTAATTTAAAGAACAGTTACACGCGCTCTCTCCCCCAATACATTAGAGAATGGAGCTTACTACTAAATATTCACTTCCCATCTAGCGGTGGTAAGACATTCGTTTTTCTTAGATAAAAATCTTGAGTTCACGTAGTTGTGATTGGAGAAAACTTATATTATGAGAGTTTTAGCTCTTAATGAGCCGACCCGATTCGAACTGAATTAGTTAGAGATCCAAAGGATTTCTAAAAGCCGGGGTTATACCCAAATTCATTTAAATTGCGGGATAATTACTGCTGAAGTCTTATATGTTTATCACTTTTAGTAATTGAATCCTATAACTTTGAAACTAGCTAATTCACTCCTATAAGATCAGTTCCGTTAACTTTAAGTCTGAACCGTTACTATTTTACTGACGTGACCTTCACGCCATCAACAATTCCATTAACGGAACAGTGACAAATCGGACTGAAAGTGTAACAAAATTGATCTTATAGGACTGAATTAGCCATTTTCAAAGTTAATAGGAATCAATTATCAAAAATGATAAACATATAAGATTTTCAGTATCATTTTTCCTTTAAATTGCTATGTAATTTCTTCTTATTTCTCTTTTCCACGTTTCATTTTCTAACCGAAGAATTTTGACACGGCAACGTGGAAAAGGGTGCAAAGAAAGTATTAAAGGTAAGGGAGACGACTTGACTCAACTTTTATTGGTCAAGTAAAAAGGATGGGCAATTACTCCTTCATTTGCAACTTGATGTTCCACTTCCGTCATTGTCAGGAAAATATTTTTTTTTTTTGTATGCCATCGATCGATTATCCAATAATCTAACGTTCTGATTGATGATTGATGTAAATTTGAATTAGATTCACCTATTTAATAGTAAAATTTTTATGATTATGAATTTTTCTAATATATGAGAGTTTAACGTGTAAGTCCGCTAGAATTTAAGTTGCAAATATGTATATACTATATATACAACATATAAATTTTGTTAATCCTCCTCTATTGTTTGCTTTATCTTATATTTCTATTTTCTTTTCGGTCGGAATATGTAATCTTAAAACTAAGTCTACAACTTGTAAGCCACGCTATTTATAACTCATGTTTTTATTTTATACAGATTATACAAGGGAGAAAACTCATGATATGATAACTTTAATCCTTAGTAGATCGACCTGACTCGAACTGAATTATTTAAAGGTCTAAAAGACTTCTAGATACCAGTGATGTAAACCCAAAAAAATACAAAACACTTAACGGTCTGAGCATGGTTCCTGAATAAGGATAAATCAACAGGAAAGACAGACAGGGCTGCTATTATTGTTCCCTAAGCAAATTATTGGCCTAGTAGGAAGCAGTCGATTATAAATATGAGTACAGGTACTAGCAAGCTTGAATAAACAAGAACGAGAAAGTGAGAGAGAGTCGCATGCGAGTAGAACGCCATGGTCTCAAGTAAGTCATTTCCATTTGCATTTCACCTAATGGCTTTGTCGTTAATCCTTGTAAGACTTTACGGGAGTGGCGGGAGATCATTCGCGTGCATTGAGGAGGAGCGGGTTGGGCTGATGAACCTCAAAGCTGCCTTTAACTTCTCCGACCGGTTCCCTTTTTATTCATGGCATAGCGACCCAACTAGTGATTGTTGTGGATGGTTTGGCGTCACGTGCAGCAACACAAGCATACGAGTGACTGAGCTCAGGCTTGTGTCGACAGAATTCGACGATCTAGTCCTTAATGCCTCGTTATTTCTTCCATTTCAACAACTTGAGTCTCTCGATCTGAGCCGCAATGGAATAAGCGGTATATATCTCTGTCTCTCCGTTTCTCGATTGTCGCAGTTCGACTTGCGATTTGTACATGGTAGATCAATTAGGGAACAAGCTAACTCTAGAATTGCTCTCTACATTTCTTTTAGATTGATCTTTCCGCTAGCAACATATATTTATGTCATATTTTACATTTCATTTCAAAACTTCTCGGGAGGGATGCTCATTCACTGATTTTAAGAAAATGCACGCCTTCAATAAATAACCTTCGTGAAATTAGGAAAAAAAGAATGAAGGTCGGGTAGATAATTCCTATTCCACCTTATTGTACTAATTTACTAGACGTGGCCTTACCATTGCCACCTTATTATGAAGCTTCTTCCTCTTGCAGCATTTACCGGCACACTCAGATTGAAGAATTTACAGGTGTTAAAACTCAATTATAATGAATTAACACAAGTCCCTTCCTTGGATAAGTTGCCTTCGTTGAAAGAAGCTTACTTTCGTGGGAATCACCTGAAGAACATCTCTCATCTTGAAGGTGCAACTCCACATTGCATTCTCCCAAACTTCTTTTGCATTCATCATTCCATTGAAGTTCCTAAGGCTTCTATGTTTGACAGGTTCTCAACTGGAGGTGTTGGATGTATCTCGCAATAATTTGGGTGCAGAGAGTCTTTCCATAATTTGGAACATAACACCCCTTGAAACCTTGTCAATAAGTGACAATCAGTTGAACATCTCAATATTTCCAGGTAGATATCATGTAATTTCCACAATTTCATTTTCATGGCATCCAACATAAAACAAATGCATTCTATTTGCACAGGTTTGTGTCAACTATTGAGGCTTGAAGAGTTTAATGCTGCTAACAATGATCTCGTAGGAAGCATTCCCCCATGCCTTCAAAACTTAACCTCACTCTATGCAATCGAACTTCGGAACAACCATTTTGGAGGAAACATTCCTTCCTCTGTCTTCCATTCTCTCAAGTCACTACAATATATCTCCCTTTCCGGGAATGCATTTGACGGCTCATTCTCGCTTGCTGCTTTAAACAACAACTCCGGGCTTATAATATTTGAGCTTATCCATAATTACTATCCTTTAAGCATCATGACAGAGAATCCCCTCTATTCTCCTTCGTCTCAATTGAAAGTATTTCGTTTGTCTCTTTGCACAATCAATGAGCCTCATGGTGTCATCCCTACCTTTCTGAAAAGACAGCGCGATTTGAGATTTCTTGAACTCAGCCATAGCAACATGGGAGGAG
>JAOYND010008740.1:0-12706 GCA_025802135.1 Lagerstroemia fauriei | reverse complement strand
AACTTCTTCGTTTTAGCTCCGAATCATGCACGGTTTGATGTGTTGGATTCCTGACTCGATGAGCTTTCCGTTGATATATTTTTTGTTGAAGAAGACCTGCACAAAATTTCCAAAAACTTAGATGTTGGATACTTACCCTCTTTAAGAGCATAGATACATAAAATGTAACCTAACCCGACAAAAACTAAGTGGAATGCATGTTCAAGCTTAGTATCTAAGGTCTAAAAGTGTGTTTAAAAGATAACCTCTATGGTATTATCAACCACGTTAAAGCCTGATGCACCTCGTCGGCCACAAAGGACTTGGATTCGTTTGCCGTCAAAGTATAGTAATCAGCATCGGCCATAGACAACCTGCATCGATGCCCAATCAAAGTCCATCGCCCTGAGTGCAACAGACAGCATCCATGCCCCCATCAAAGGCTAGCACAGCCATAGACGACTTGCATCCATGCCATGAAAATCTGGCCCCTTACATCGGCCACAGACAGCCCACATCCATGCCATCAAAGCCTGGTGCCTCACGTCTACCACAAACAGCCTACATCCATGCCACACCAAAGTTCGGCGCCCCATGTCCGCCATGGACGACCTGCATCTTTGCGCAAACAAAGTGCATCACCCTGTGTCTGCCACGGACGCTCGCATCAATGCATAATCTAATTTTCGCATCCAGCATCGGTCATGGACATCTGGCATCTGTGCTACACAAAAGTCCGACGCCCCACATCACCCATAGACGACTCGTATCCGAGTTCAATCAAAAGCTAGTGCGATGCATTGGCCACAGCCTCCTAGATCTGTGCACGTAACCATCACTCCTCAAGCTTGACAAATCCTCGCCTACATGTAATTCCAAATTGAGAATCTTGTTTAGGGATATAAAGAAAGATTTTATATAGATTATCACTGTTGAGATATAAATCCGTCATCGAAGAATTAATAAGTTTAAACCTGGTTTATAAGAGAGTGGGTACCACCAACCTATCAGTTCGAGCTTTTGTATTGGACATGAGTCCAACCTTTTGTGGTCAGGTGAAAATTTCACAATTACATAGTCATTCCTCTTTATATTCCAAAAAAAATGCCCATAAACCTAGTACAGATAAGAAGATAAGGGTAATAAGTTGGTATGAGAATTCTGCCACTTGTAAAAGTTGAACTAAGAATATTTTGACTTAATTACCACGATTTTTCTTTAAAAAATGTGTTTCTTTTTGTTATTTCTTGCATTAAAATTTGTACAGAAGTAGGTTGTATTTGTTTTAACTTTTCCTTCCATCCATCTTCTTTTCCTTAATAATTCCTTTCAATCTGTCTATATTACAAGGGAAGCACTTCTTTTTATTAGTTCCTGTACCAACATAATGATAAATTGGCCAAAAACAACATAATGATGAATTGAAGTAATAATTTTTTTGTAACTATAATTTTATAAATTTGTTTCGGAGTACAAATGAGCATATAAGTGTAGAAGGGGATAGAAGGAAGAGGGAATAAAGGGGCATGGGGAGTCCTTGCCAGGAATCATAAAGCAGCAGCAGATCGATTTTAAACTTTTTATTCTTGGTCCAACGACCACTTTAATGTAATTTGAAATTAATTAATTATGATGTTTAGAAATATAACTACAAAGATTCTAATCTTATCTGTGTTGTATTCTCGGATTGATGGTGTCCAATGAATACCTCGATCACGAATCTTGTGGAGTCGATTCTCCAACTAGACGCACACATATACGCCCTCCACGGTATCACACCAGGATTTCTCATAAATTAGGAAAAACTCTAGTTTCCCAGTCACACATGGAACTTTGGCTTTGATCTTATATCCATGCACGATAGAGGAGAAGAGAATATATGTTAAGGAGTTGCAATCTACACAAAAAACCGTACTATCTATTTATTTACATGCAGTTATTAACACATCTTTTCTCTTTCTTCAAAATCTAAAAGATCCTACTTTGCACACTCTCCCTCATAATATGTAGGACCCACATGTTTTGTTTCCTCTTTTATTTCAATTGAGATAACATCTCAACAACCAATTATATGGGTAACGGGATTCCACGAAAATATCCCCACACACAATCGGCAACTAATCCTCATCCTTATCATGTTGTCATCTATTTTTTTTAAATACCAAGATTCAACACCACTCAAATAAATTACATGCATGTGTTATTGAAAATACATAAATTGTATTTCCATAGACAAAATTATATATATTTAATTCCATAATAACCTAACCTCAATAAGGTGTGTGACTATGATAGACTTATATTGTACTAAGGAAAATTTCAACTGCTCAATCTACAATTTAAACTATTTAATTTTAGTTACAAAAAATAAGCATTATTGTGTGGGACCCATTGGGCTTCATACTAAGCCGGTAGTTGGTCCAATTATAATTAATTATTAATCTCATTGAACTCTTTAATCCAATTAACTCTTAATCGGATGAGCTCATGAATCAAGATTGACGTGTAGTAACGGGTCAAGATTAATTGGATAGTGTGGATTTTAATCTAAAAGGATCGAATACCTTTGGTAATTAGCTTCCGTGTATTTAAGTCCATCCATTATACAATGTTCCTATCCTAACAAGTTAGGGAATAGATATGATGCTAAATTCCAATACTTATTCATATGTTTTCAGTTTCAAGTATTTAACCTAATTATTAAAAATTAAAAATCTTTTTCAGATTTTCATATCACCCTGGTCAGAAATTTCTCGAGTCAATACTAACAAGAATACATTATACGTTCTCTCCTATCATCTTGATTAACTGATCCCTTATTGATTACTCACCACCTCTATAAGAGTCTTATCGGGTCCAGAATACTCTACACATGTCTCATAAACTCATGTTAGGAATATAAACCAAAACAATAATTTAACAATAATGAGATACTATGGTAATCTCAGGTCTAAGGATTATTTACACTCATTATCACTCGAGAGTTAGCCTTTTGATATTTATTTCACAATCCATTAGATCATCATTAATTTAGTTTAGTGAACTCATTCTATAATAAGCGCCCAGCCATCATTAATTGGGTCAGTTTAGTGAATTAATTCTATAATAAGCCCCATACTCTTATATTAGTGACCTTTTACAAAAAATGGTGAGATCAGCTACTCTTTACTATGGAGCATATAACGAGTATATAAATCTTACCTGTTTATTGATCCCCCTTATCAATGATCCTACTATTAGGAACAATTTTAAAAGGGTTTATCAGATATCAGGTCTCACTGGCGTGATCTAATCATGGCCTTAAAATCATTACCTTTGTTTACGGGATTCATCACAATAGGCGAAAATTCATAGTAAATGATGAATAATAAATTGCTCAATTTTATTTCATGAACAAAGATTACTCCAATTACATCACATGTGATTGGATTTAAGGCACTAATCCTAACAATATCCTACTTGTACTAAAGGCAATCATCTTAGTATCTTATACTCATACTATCTAGGTGACGCTCAAACTGCTACTCTCACAACAAGTAAATAGATATGCAATGTTGTTCTTCATGTCGACTCATTCAATGCTAAAATCACCTCTTCCAATGATCGCTCTGACAAGGTGATATCGTCTCAGGTTGTGCATTAACTTGTGATGGGATCTTAGTTCATTGACTTGTGCAACAGCCCCATTATTATCACAATGCAGGTCACTGGATTAATAATTTGAGGATCGACACCTAACTCACTGATAAACTTCTTTATCTATACCCCTTCCTTTGCATCTTCCCTTGCAATGATATATTATGTTTTAGTCACCAAAACAATTATAATGGTTTGTTTGGAACTCTTCCAACTTACAGTGCCACCATGTAGAGTAAATAAATACCGTAAAACTGACTTACTTATTGTCGGGATCATTTTGAAAACTACAGTTAATGTATCCTTCCAACTTCAAATCAGATCCTCCATATACTAGAAATCATCTCTGGGCCTTCTTAAGTACTTGAGAATATTTTTAACTGCTTTCTAGTGTCCATATCTTGAATCAGCCTAAAATCTGCTTGCAACCCTTTGGGCATAAGCCACATCAAGCCTAGTACATAGTAAACATACATAATAGATTCTACTGTTAAAGCATATGGGATTCCATTCATTCTTTGTCTCTCTTTAGGTGTCTTAGGCGACATCTTCTTGAAAAGATAGATGTCATGATCCATAGCCAAGTAACCATGTTTACTTCCTTTCATGTTAAACCTTTTTAATGAGGTAAATTATTTACCTTGATTGTGATAAAGAGCATCCAATTAGATCTATCTCTATAAATCTTTATTCCTAATATGTAGAACACTTCTTCCAAATCCTTCATGGAGAAGTTCTTGGAGAGCCAAACTTTGATCGATTGCATTATCGAAATATCATTCCCGATAAGTAATATGTCGTCTACATACAACACAAGAAAGATGATAGCGCTCTCATTAATCTTCTTATAAGTACATATTCATCTTTATTTTTGATAAAGTCAAACTTTATAACTGTCTTATCAAAATAGATGCTCTATTTCCTCGAACCTTGCTTTAATCCATAAATAGACTTTTGTAGCTTATATACTTTACTAAACCCAATAAGAGAGACAAATCCCTCAGGATGAGTCATAGAGACGTCTTCCTCAAGGTTTCTGTGATGCCTCAATCCTCTATCGATTGTGTAAAGAGGAGATCTAGGATATATATATATATATATGTATGGCCCAATGACCCCAAGAGCAGCACAACTAGCACTTTTTTGGTGATGGTTCCGTGGTGTTATATATGGTATCAGAGCTAAGCTTTGATCCTGGGATTTGTGGGTTATGGGCCCACCACGCTTCTGCTACACTACTCTAAAAAAAGTGATTCTGACATTCATTTGCCATATCTGATAGTCATAGTATGCAGGTACTGGTGAAAAGGTTTTGTCATAGTCAATATCATGTTTCTATTTGAAGCCTTTTGCAACCAATCTAGCCTTATATGTCTCTATATTACCATTTGCTCCGATCTTTCTCTTAAAGATCCATTTGCTCCAGATGAAAGTTATTCCCGAAGATGGATCCATCAAAGTCCATACTTTGTCGGAATATATTGAATCTATCTCAGACTTTATGGCTTCCTACCCCTTATTTCTATCAACACTATTAGCTGCTTTGCCATATGATTGTGGACTATCCTCATCTATGACGTCCAAATCTGAATCATTCTCAATGGCTAGATTCAAACTATGAGGTGCTTTAAGCACTCTCTCAGTTCCATGAGGAGGCTTAGAAGGCTGTGTTAAATAAACTAGTTCTAGATCAACCTGTTGTTCTTCTATAGGCTGATGCAAATCTAACTATGGGCTAGAAATTTCTTCAAGTTCCAAGGTTCTCCCACTTCCACTATCCTAGATACTCTTTTTCTATGAAAGTAGCATGTCTGTCGACAAATACTTTTTATTCAGTAAGAGAGTAAAAGTAATATCCTAAACTTTCTTTTGGATAACCCATAAGTCTGCACTTTTCTAATCTAACACCAAGTTTGTCTGCATCTAATTTCTTTACATAAGACGGGTAGCTCACAACCTAAGGTGCTTAAGAATCGACTTATTATACTTCCATATCTCATATGGTGTACTAGATACAGATTTAGAGGGAACCTTATCCAAAATGTAGATAGCGGTTTCTAAGGAAAATCCACGAAATAAAATGGGGAGATGAATGAAGTATAATATGAATCTTATCATATCTAATAGAGTACGATTTCTCCCCTCATCTAAACCATGATATTGGGGAGTGATAGGAGAAGTCCATTCAGAAACTATTCCATTTTCTTTTGGATAATCTAAAAACTCTATGGTCAAGTATTCACCACCTCGATCTGATCGGAGGGCCTTAATACTTTTCCGGTGGTATTCCTTGAATTTGTCAAAAGTCTCAGATTTATATTTCATTAAATACACATATCCAAAACTAGACAAATCATCTATAAATATTAAAGTAGGAATATGCACCTCTAACTTGAGTTGCCATCTACCCACAGATATCAATATGGATCAATTCTAACAACTCTGTCACCCTTTTTCCATCTCCAATAAATGAAGACTTAGTCATTTTCCCTTTGAGGTATGATTCACAAGTTGTATTTTTAATCATATGAGTCAAAATGTCAATCCTTATACAACTTATTAATCAAATTCTCATTAATGTGATAGCCTTAATTGTTAGAGATAAGTGAAGTTCAAATCATCTCTTTTTCTTTTATTAATATGTTCAACATGAATTATATCGTCTTTAACATCCAAAACTATTAAGCCATTGGCAAATCCTTCAGTTCCATAGAATTCACGAGAATGAAATATGGAGCAATCATTGCCTTTAAAATTTATTTCAAAAGGGTGCTCAAGTAACAAAGGAGCTAAAATAATATTTGTAATTAAAACCGTAACATAATAATAGTAATTAAGCTCAATAGTCTTGCCCAAAGGCAAATTAACAAAAAAATTTCGACTGTTAAAGTTGCAATTCATGCCCAATTTCCAACACGTGGGTTGTGCTCCCCTTTACTCAGTCTTTTGCATCTTCTCAGCCCCTACAATGAATTGCATATATCAGAACAACATCCGATATCTAATAGTCATAAAGTAAAATGGGTTAAATAACATATTAACTTTAATTACAAATGCGCCTAAAGAATTTGTTTCAGAAGCCTTCCTCTACTTCAATTCTGCAAGATATAACTTGCAATTCCATTTCCTATGTACATCCTTCCCACAATGGAAGCATGTGCTTTTCTCAAAAATATTTTCTTTCACCTTTTTCTGAATCTACTCTTTGGGATTCACAAACATATTATTAGAAGATTTTCCCTTCTTAGAGGCTTTCTGCTCCTTCCTCTTAGAGCCACCTCTCACTAACAAGACTTTACCCTTACCTTTCATAAAGTGGGTTTCAGTAACCTTCAGCATATTGAAAAGTTCAGGCAGTGGAACATCCAGCTTGTTTATGTGAAAGTTAATAACAAATTATGAAATGAGGGTGGTAGAAATTGAAGAATTAAGTCCTAACTTAACTCTCCATCCACATTGAAACCCAAATTTCCTAATTCCGTAGTCAGGTTGATCATTTTAAGGATACAAGCCTCAATACATGTACAATCAGCCATCCTTATTTGGGATAGTTACTTAGATTAACACATATCTAAAGTTCTACTCTCCTCAACTTACAACTCCTTGATATTAAGGAGAATAGATTTGGCATTCATTTTGGCATATTTCCGTTTGGAGCTCATTGCGCATGAATGCTCATTGCTCATGAATGCCAGCATGACACACTTAACTTGAGTGCTATCATCTTGCCACTTTTGATAAGAGGTTTTCTCTTCCTCAGTGATATATTGTGTTGATGAATCAGGTTTAGGAGAATTGAGAATGTAGGAAACTTTGTCCTATGTGGGGACGATCCTCAAGTTCCTTAACTAGTCCATGTAGTTTGACCTAGTGAGTTTGTTAGCGTCTAACATGCTTTGTAACGGCAGTGATGTATACATGATAGTAGATAAATCAACAATAAAAGAATATAAATGAGCAAATATTGATGAAATATGATGCAAGATCATCGAGGACTTTCAACTAAATCACGTCTCTTACTAAATTTGGCAAATTCCATTGCCTCCAAATGGAAAGAAAGAGACCTCGATGGAAGGTCTCGTAGTGGGAATAATGGAATCTCGAAGGTTTCACATGTAAGAGGAGAAACCACAAATAAGTCCATAGGTATGTAACTCTTGTTAATTACATCTAACATAGTTTTCATTTAATTTTATCTCTAAAATTACTATTGCCTTGTGTGTACACAACAAATAATAAAATGTTAAACCCATCATTCATATACTTACGTGAAAAAGAAACTATCCTTGAGTGTAACTCAACAAGGTAGTGATGTTTAAGCATATGGTACACTATATTGCATATACTTAATGAGGAAGTATTGTGCCAACTCACGTGATGAGCCTTGTGTTTGCACAACAGACCGCTAAACTTGTTGGCACACTTTATATCTCATATTCATGGAAGGCATGAGCGATTTTTTTAATATCTTAACCATTTTAACTTAATATTTTCGGACGGTCTTTTATACAATTGTTATATCATCACACACATGAAAACAAATGCACACAACATGGATGATTGATTATAAATACTCCTAAAGTGATGCACCCAAGTCATAAGGTACATAACACTTGTGGACACCTTATTTTGGCCCGGGAAAGGCTTATACTTCAATTTTGAAAAAACGGATAGACTCATGCAGACAGATAATTAATGACAATTGGGGTCGAATTTAACTACTCAAATGCGATAAAATTGGACAAAATATAATCTTGTTATGAAGAACACTTAATCATTTTTAATTTGATGTATCTCGGGACCTACTATTCAACTAGGAATATAGACACTCGATTTTAGGTCGGACTAACCACGTTTCATTTTTTATATATTTTATATTTTTTTTTTGTCGCCAATCTTTTTTTTTACTTCCTTGTTTCCATATTTTACTTTATTCTTATAAAAAGGGAAGAAGAGGCAAAAGAATTAAATTAAATTTTTTTAAAAAAGAAAATAAAAAGAAGGAAAATAGAAAACAAGCAAAGGATAGTGTATGCATATGCCCTGCTTCTTCTTCGGCCGCACGCCATCTCCAGCCATCCGGTGGCATGTGCACCTCGAGCCTAACTCGCTGCACTGCGTCGACAGCACCCTTTGCTCCAGCGCCGACCGTGTCTCCCGCCGGTGTCTCCTGCTCTACTTTTCCACTTCCTTTTTAAGTCTGGTGCTCACAACTCTAAGGGGACCTGGGGGCTCACTGGACTCCAGCGACACTGAGCCCAAGCTTCTACCATCGAAGTTTCGAACCTTGGTTCACCGGAAACTCCACCAGTATCGGATCGTCACTGCGCCCCCTTCCTATGTCTCCCTCTTCACCATCTCTTCCCTGAACCTTTCTGCTCATTGGACTCCTAGTGACCTTGAGCACAACTAAGGCTCCTTCCACGACCATGCCATCGAAAAACTGACGTCGTCACCATCGCCTCTCCTTAGCTGCTCAGATAGCCCTCTCCACGACCACCACAACTTCACCAGACCTCACCACTCCAAGCTGGGACACGATCAAGACCCGCCAATTCAACATTGAGTTCGCGGAACACAGAGTTGCCTTGGCCTTCCCCAAACCATGGAGGCCGTTCTACCTCCTGAGGTGCCGCCGAATCAGATCCTCCATTGGTTGACCGTGATTACTCTCAAGGCGTTCGACAGAATGTGTGAACTACTCCCAACTTCTCCAAACCACCCTCCGAACTCAAGGCTGAACCTGCTATTCTCTGTCCAGCTTCTCAGTAAGTTAGATTAGGTGTTGTTAGTGGCTATTTAAGTACAATGGTTGTTGTTAAGTGTGGTTTAGTTGTTGTTTATTACTGTTAGTTGCTTTTTATTGTGTTCAGGTGCTGTCAGTGGCTGCTTAGTTACTCTACTTGCTGCTAGTCAATATCATGTTGCTGTTGGTTTTATTTCACAGTTGTCCTGCTCTTGTTGGCTACTTTTGCTACAGTTTTGAAGTAGTACGCACTGTTAGTTGCTATTCTGATATTATATTGCTGCAACAATGGCTGATTGTTGTAGTATTTGTTGTTGGCAAGCTGTTGTCACTATTTCAATACAATTTAGTTACTGCTTAAAGTGTTGTAAGTCACTGTTTCATTCCTGCAAGGTGGTTGTTAGTGCTGTTTTGCTATTGTCCACTGCTGTTAGATGCTGCAAATTTGTTGTGCGATGCTATTTTTGCTAATAGTATGCTGGAGTTCCTGTTTCATTACTGTATATTGCTATTAGGTGTTTTTTTGCTTCCTTTTTATCGTCAGCTACACTATGCTCTGATTTAGGTGTTATTTGTTGCTATAATCATTGTAAATCACTGCTTTGTCATCGTAAAGTGGTTGCTGGGTGCTGCTTCCTGCATTTTTTTACTGTTTTGTGTAGTGTATGTGCTGTTAGGGGCTGCCTTAGTTCTGTAGTTGCAACTGCTCCTTACTCGACATTTTCCCTTGTTTTTGATGCATTTTGAAGGGAATAGTGCCATGCTTATTAGATTTTACAACAACTCTTGGTTAGTTATTTTTCTTAGATCTTCATGGCATTTCAATATGAATTAGGCTGATTAGTTCCCATAGTTGCTGTTGCTTCTTTACTCGATGTTTTCCCTTGTTTTCAATGCATTTTTTAGGGGAATGGAGCCATCCATTATCTGTTGTTGCATCAGCCCCTTGCTCAGTGTTTTCCATTGATTTCAATGGCATTTTTTTTATAAAAATGAGGCTACTTAAAATCCATAGTTTTTGTAGCCCCTTTGCTAGAGGATTTCTCCCATTTTCAATATTGCTTTTGACGAGATTAGAGCTTTGAGTTTTCCGGCCATTACAACAGCCCATTGCTAGAAGTTTTTCCTTTGTTTTCATGGTATTCTCAATAGGAAATGGGCTGCATAGTGTCCATAGTTGCAGCAGCCCCTCTGCTTAATGATTTCTCTTATTTTCGATATCTCTTTTGAGGAGATTAGAGCTTTAGATTACTTGTCTTTGCTATTGTTTCTTGCTGCGTGTTCTTCATTGGTTTTCATGACAATTTTGATAAAAATGGGGCTTTTTAGGATCCACACCTGCAACAGCTCCTGGCTCAATGATTTCTCACATTTTTTTATGTTGTTCATGATGAGAATAGAGCCCTTATTAATTCGTCATGGTAACAACTTCTTGCTAAGTGTTTTTCTATTGTCTTTATTGATATTTTCAATGGAAAGTGGACTGATTAATCCTCTATTGATACTGTCATTCCTAGATGGATTTTGCTTTCAATTTGGATGCTTTACTTGCCAAGGATGTGGCCATGAATTTCCTATTAGTGTTGATGGTCGTTGCCTAACTTTTCTATTAATTCTAATGATGTTTCTAATCAAGAATGGGGTGGTTGACTCTTCATTAAATGCTGCTACGTTTTGTGGTAGTCTGAGGTTGGTTTCTAGTGTTTTTCCAGGTTTTAATTTCACGTTGTAAAGCTATCACTTGCCGCTCCATTTCGTGGTTGTGTGATGTTTAATTCTTGCATCTCTTTGTGTTTGGCATGATTGACTTATGATATGTTGAACTGTGACATTATTCATGTTGTGCTTGCTAAAGAATTAGGTGAATCTTGTTCCTTTAAATTCCTCGATTAAAGATGGGGAACGAATGGATAAAGTGGTCATGCAAATCATGATGATGAGTTGGATCTCCAAAACTTGATTTTTTGAACTCTCCATCTTGATATGATTCATTTTCACATATTTTTACAAATAAGTCCCTAAGTTCATGTAATTTTACAAATTGACCTTCAATTTGGAAAATTTGCAAATGAATCTCTTAGTTATGTGAAATTTGCATAATCAAATCATTAGTCCGTGAATTTTACAAAACTAATATCTTAATTTGTGAATTTTAAAAATGAGCCCCGGTATATGAAATTGAAATTGGTCTTCACTCTTGAATTTTATGAGATCAGTCCCCCAAACTTCTGAATTTTTCAGATAGACTCAGAAATGTTATTGAGCTTATTGATGTTTGTTGGGTGTACATAGATAGGATCATGATTTTTATTATTTAATTGTACATCAATCCATTGATTTGAATTGGACTTAATGAAATGAGTCAAGTTTAGAAACACTTGGGTACCAATTTAGGGCGTGTCGACTAGCTTGCTCGCCTTTCAAACGAAACAGAAGCCCCAGATCCAAACTTTGATTCAAGACTGACTAATAAAAACCTATGAGATTAGTGTCAAGCTCCCTTAGGTGAATAATAGGTTTCTGGTCGACATTAGGACTGGTTTTTTAAATGATTAGTGACGACTCCTTTTTATCAATGATCATGACGGCCTGCAGAAAATCTTGATTTTAGGGTGCGACAACAATCATCCTAACCTAATAATTAGCCCGTCATCATGGGGACTGCCACTTGGAAGCCTGAGGTGCCTACAAATCACCATCTCTATGGCCTCGATCTTGGAACTCCAGGGTTCTGTATCTCCTTGGTCATAAGTATTTTCCCTAACATATTCCTATTATAGAACAATTCTATAATTACATTTAAAATTATTTAGAAACCCCAGTCAGCAGTTGAGGGAAGTATATCATGAGGGAGAGTATGAAACAACAAGGGAGCAAAATTTAGATAAGGCATGACTACGCAGATCATATTTATCCCAAAACCATATATTCATTCATCCCATGAATTTAGTTCATAATTACCCTTTCATGCATGTCATACCCAAGCATTAAACATTTGAATGTAAAGTCTGTTCACACTTGTTGTAAAGTCTGTTCGCACCACACTTCCCTCCTCTCTTTTCCTCAAACTATTTTGAATCATCTTTTAAAGTTTCCAATGAAAATTTTTGTGTTGCCAAGAGAATCTGCACTTGAAAAAAATAGAGTATCATAGGATTTTGCTTAAAATACTAAAAAAAAGAATAGTGTGATGTTTTTGTTTTCAATTATTTAAGATTTCTAACCGAAATATTTTCTATATTATAATGTTTTACACCATAAGGTAGTGTTTGTTTGCTTGTGAAGTACAATGTAATAGCTTCTTCTTTTATTTTTTTGCTTGGAACAATGTAATAGCATATTACA
>JAOYND010008634.1:0-12709 GCA_025802135.1 Lagerstroemia fauriei | reverse complement strand
AACCCCCGGTTGAACCGGTTGAACCTGGAACCCGTACCTTGACCGGTTCCCGGTCCGATCCGATTTTAAAAACTATGGATTATACTGATGGGGTAGGTGTCGATCGTTAATTATTCAGTACATCTGATATGTTTACAGTTGAATACAAAAATTTAAACATTGCATAGCAGTGGATGGATAAGTCTCCATTGCGGCTACCTTTCTTTTACATATAAAAGATAAAGTTCAACAGTAGATGATATCCGCTAGGTGAACACAGTCCACCGTTAATACGATAGGAGAAAGTATCGGTACTTTCCAATTTCTTGTGAAGGTACCAGCACTTCCCTGATGGATTTAGGGTGCACTAGCCAGGTCTACCTAAGAATCTCTGGTCGAGGAGGTATGTGCATTAAATTATTGGCGTCTCTTAATTTAATTTATTTCTTATATGCTTGCTGGCTTAGGTGGTTGATGATCCTTCTTTCCCTGTAAGAAATATGAATGACAATCGAACCCAAAAATTCGAGAGATTCTTGTGTGTAACGGGTATATCACGTGACAGTATTGACAAGATAACAAATAGAATTCGATTATTTTTAAGATTTTTTTAATAAAATATAAAAAGAAAAAAACCTAAAAATAGCTTGATTTTATTGATTGGTGTGGTGACACTGTTACCTGCAAGACTTGCTCCAAAAATTCAGGTATATTTTCTTTCGATGAGTTCCCGAGCAATTTGCTGATGCCCAAGAGTAAGTAATTTACTCCGACCAAAATACATAGTAAGTAATTTCGAACCCGTTGGTAAGCTGGCAATATGTAGTAGGTTAGATCCAAGGTTTAACTACTTGGAAGTCGTTATTTGGGGATTATGGCGAGCCCCAGACCGTATAATACATCATACGTCTTTGAACACTATCAATATAAAAAAAGTAAGTAATTTACTACAATAGAATAACATTTTTCAATTTTTATTTTTAAATAATAGTTTTAAATTATTATCATCATCATCTCACAGTATTTTCTTATTATAATTTCTTAAAGATTTTATCATATAACATAGGAAATCTAACTTTGATTTAAAAATAGAATTTTTCTTGAAGTTTTTAGAATAAATAATAAGGATCGCTCATTTTTAATTACAATAATTTGACTTTTAAAACTTTTCTTATTAACCAATAATCTGGAACTTTTCGGAAGAGATTTTTTTTGTGACCTATGATATATTGTAACTTTTTATCTTTTATCTATTAATACTTTAAGCAAACATCCCTTTTTCGATGTCACTTTTAACTTTTCATATTTGGCATTTGTTTATAACAATTATATCTTTAATAACCCTTAGATTCAGAATTAAAGAGGGATAAAATAGTAAATCTAACAAATATAATTACTCATTTACCTTTTTTTCACTCACTACTTACCCTCTTCTATTCTCTCTCATCATCTTTCTTGTCTTCTCTCCATTTTTTCTTTTTCTTTCCACAGACTCCATTTATTTTTTATATATATTAATTATATTTATTCACTCTCTTCATTTATGAATTAATTTGTAATTAATTATTTTTATTGATATAATATATACAGTGTGTAACACAATTTTTATGTCTAATTAATACTTTAAGCAAACACCTTTTTTGTATCATTTTTAACTTTTCATATTTGTCCTTTGCATAACAACTAAATTTTTAGTAACTCTTAAATTTGAAATCAAAGAGGGGTAAGATAGCAAATTTAACAAGTAGAACCATTCATTTACCTTTTTTTCTCCCCATTACTCACTCTCTTCTTTCTCTCTTTCTTTTATTGTCTCCTCTTATTCTTTTTCTTTCTAATAGGCTACACTTATTCTATTTTGCATGTATTAATTATATTTGTTTACTCTCTATTTATGTATGGATTTGTGATTAATTAATTTTATTAATATAATACATACAATGTGTAACACGGATTTCACATATGGTCATTTTAAAATGATCGCTTACTATTAGTTTTTTAAATTAGAAATGCCATTTAGAAATATTTATAAATTACAGTCTAACCCTCGAAAGTTAACTTATGTGGATAGGATATGTGCACAACTTAGGGGAAAAAGCATGAATGGTACAAAAAGTTTGACTAATATTACAATATGGTACAAAATTTTTAAAACATTACAAAATGGTACAAAATCTTTGAAAAGTTGACACCGATAGTACAAACCGTTAATTGCTGGTGATGTGGCGCCTACGTGGCGTCTACTTGAATGCTGACTTGAAAAATTGAATGACTTGACAATAAAAAAAACTCAAAAAAAGCATCAATAGTACAAAAATATGGCTAATGTTACAATATGGTACAAATTTATTAAAATATTATAGTATAGTACAAAATTTTTATATTTTTATTGTGCTTATATTTATTGGAAAATAAAATCTTAAGTCCATTCATCTACCATTTTCCCTCACACACTCTCATATGTCATGATCATCACCAATCGACTTTGTAGCAATCATCTTAATCTCAACATGCCTTAGAGAGTACGAAAACTAAGGCCATCATGGTAACTAATCGTAAAGATCACATAGTCGCAGATACGGGAGATGGTTACTTGGCTTAGCGTTCTTCCAATACTTAAGTTAAAAATTGTTGTATACAGCAAATCCGGTTATATGAATTAAGTATCAGATATTATTTTTTCATTAGGACTTAAAATTTCTAATCTCGATTTTTAGACACTTTTTTGGATTAAAATTTTTAGTTTATTAGCATAAATATTTTATAAATCATTAAAAATAATAAGTTACTGATGATAATCACTTCAATGATGACTCTTATATTTATGATCCTAAATATCATATTGATGATGGTGACAATGATATTAGTGATAATGTGTTATTAGAAACTTTAGAATTTCGAATAAAATAAAATAATAATACAAATTTAGATATTTTGTACAATTCTATAATATTTTGAAGATAAGTATCTTATTGTAACATTAACTAAACTTTTTATACCATTGGTTTTTTTTCCTAGGTTTTTACTATTATATCATTTAATTTTCTAAGTCAGCAGCTACATAGGAGCCGTGTGAGCACCTACGTAGGAGCCGTGTCAGCAGTTTCTAACGGCGTTAACAGTTAATTAACGGTTTGTACCATCAGCGTCAATTTTTCAAAGATTTTATATCATTCTGTAACGTTTTAAAGATTTTATACCATATTGTAACATTAGTCAAACTTTTTATACCACTAGTGCTTTTTTCCCACACAACTCATGTAGAAATCTACAATATCGGAGGTTTGTATCCCCCTTGAGCGCATAGTCATTAGTGAGGTCATCCATACATGTGCTTTACACATGGGCTGACCTGAATTAATGGACTTGTATAATGTTTATGCGTCCGGGAAGAATATTCTCCTCGTTATCAAAAAAATTACAATCTAATGCTAAACTATAGAAATATTTTTTAAACCACAGAAGTCCCCAACAATATAAATTTTGAAATAAGAGACAAAATTAAACAAAGTGGGGAATTTTTTAAAAAAATAGTACAATAATTGAACGTAAGAGTAATATGAAACATAAAATGCGACACTATTTCTCTTTCTCAGCCAAGAAGGAAAAGGAAGAGCCATTCGACACCGTCTAATAGATTTTACCAGAGTTCTCCTCATTGTTTGTACAGGTTTTTTTTTTAATAAAAATGGTATATAATTTTGGATAAATCAAATATGAAAATAAGTGATAGATTTAGGAAAATTTTAGTATTTTATACAATGAAATTGATATAAAGGAAGAAATTGAAAATTGTATATAAAATAAGAGAGAAGATAAGGAAAATGAAACTGGGAAAGAGTAACATGAGGATCGTGTTTACGCCCGAAAAGAAAATAAAAATAAATAAATATAAAATATTGGAATGAATATGTATAATTAGATCGTCTATTTATAATTTATTATTATTTAAATTATTTGTAATTTGTAATTTGTAGTAGTAAGAAGAGCATTCTCAATTGTCATTAGTATACTATGTCAATTTTACATTTTCAATTTTATAATTTCAAATCATTCATTTAAACAATGTAATAGATTTTTGTTCCTAAATTGTAGATATAGAGTGAGATGGAGAATCTAAGCAGTTAACGAAAAATTTTTATGATTACGATCTTAGATATGGAGTAAGAGAAAAATAACTCAATATAATTGTTTTATCTATAATTTAGAAATCAGATATATGTCATAAATTTTAATATGTAAATTAGATTAAGGGCAAATATGGAAAAGAAAAGATAAAATCTCACAATGTGTGCATATAATAATAGATAGGGTAAATAGTCTAGAAAATCATGATGTTTGCTTTGTTTTCCCTGTTTTGTCACCAGTCGATTTTTCGATTATAATGCCGTTAAAATTGCCTACATGGCAGCTTATGTGGCACGATAAGACATGTGGCAAAATAGAAAGTTACCACATGGAAGTTTTTTTGCTGATGTGGTATTAAAATTTTTTTAAAAATACCTAAAAATTGCAAAAAAAAAGAAAAAATTTTAAGAATTGAGAAAAATAATAAAAATTTAAAAAAATTATTTCAAAAAAAGAAAATATTTGGAAAAATACATAAAATTCAAAAAATTAGAAGAAATTTAGAAAATCCTAAAAAAGTATATAAAATTTAGAAACATTTTAAAAATTTTAGAAATTTGAAATTTGAAAATTTAAAAACATTTTAAATAATTTCAAAAATAAGGAAAAATATAGAAATAAATAAAATAATAAAATATAGAAATTCAAAATATTTAAGATGAATTTATTAAAAATATTAAAAGTAATTCAAAAAATTTGGAGAATGTGAAAAATATATGATTTTAAAAAAGAATTTTTTTATAGTAATAGACCAAAGTAGATTAATTGGTTGAGGTGATTTGGCGCCTAGTGGATTGGGTATAGTGACGCTCACACGGCTTGATCTAGATTAGTCATAGCCACCAGTGTTAGTACTGGTTGTTTAGTTCGCCTGATATGTTCGTAGTTGAATACGAAATTATGAACATTATGTAGCGGGGATGGCTAGGTCACTACTACTGTTGCTCTCTATTTCAGATTAAAAAATAGTTAATTACATTAAAAAGCATGTGATTTACTTCATTTCAAAAAAAAACCAAACGTTTCAAATTAAAAAAAATAATAATGAGATTTCGTTTTGTTCCTAAATGAAGCCAAAATTTTCAAATTTTCAAATTAAATCATGTAGCTTTATTTTAGAGTAAACCTACACTTTGATCCCTAATATTTTAATGAGCTAACAGTTTCATCCCTGTTCTTTTTTTTGCCAATACTTAAACCCAAACATCCAACTATTTGCCATACACATTAGTCCTAATGTTAAAGTGCTGTTGAATAGTCCTATGTGGCATCCGACGTTGATTAACGATGTCAGATATATAATTTTTTAATAATCGAACACTCAAAATGACGTCGTTTTTGTAAGTAATTAGTTAAAATGACCCCTTTTGCCCATTTCTGTTCATCAAATTTTAATCTAAATGCCATTCATATGAAAAATCCCAAAAAAAAAATCACGAATGGCCCGCATGATATGCTTAGAGGAACTTCAACATGAATCAAGCAAATCATCTATAATGAATATTATGCTATTTTCTCACTGCCCGTATTTCCATTCAAGATATAATCGATAGAGATCTGCTCGACTCTGATTGATAATACATTAGAGCTAATTTTCAATTTGAAGGCGTACAATTCATACATATATAAAAGACAAACTTCAAAATCTGCATTATTGATTGGAACAATTTTCTATTACACAATGGGAGCATAGGAAGATAGACTAATCAAACAAAGAATAAAAGCGAGAAACATAAAGGATTGAATACATAGCTCAGAGAATCAAATTGATGCACATTGTTCGAACGATTAAGCTGAAAATATTTCCAAGCGACCCCATTGAAATAAATGATGAGTGTTGAATCTGTAAACCCACTTCTTACTTCTCAGACAGTGATTGGACTCGAGTGATGATGGAATCCAACTGGGGAAGAGACAGGGTGAGGGAAAATGGTGCAGCTCATTGTATTCCCAGAAAATGGAGATCTCAAGAAAATGGATATGGGAATAAGTAGGTGGGGAGGAGGAGATGTCGGCAAGAGGTGGTAGTAGGTATTGGTAGGGACAGTGGAGGCAGAAGCCATGGAAGGGCTGCTTGGAGGAGGAGGGGTGAACGAAGGTTGCAGGGGGTGATGGGTCTGAGGATTTTTTTTTGGGGGATTTTTCATATGGATGGCATTTAGATTAAAATTTGATGAACAGAAATGGGCAAAAGGGTCATTTTAACCAATCACTTACAAAAACGACGTCGTTTTGAGTGTTTGGTTATTAAAAAATTATATATCTGATGCCGTTAATCAACGTCGGATGCCACATAGGATTATTTAATAGCACTTTAACGTTAGGACTAATTTGATGGCAAATGGTTGGAAGTTTGGGTTTAAGTGTTGGCAAAAAAAGAACAGGGACGAAACTGTTGGCTTGTTAAAACATTAGGGATCAAAATGTAGGTTTACTTATTATTCTCAAATCAAGCCAAACTCTTCAACTTTGAAGAATAAGAATTACATTTTTTATTTATTGACAATTTGACTAATATATTAAAATATAAAGTGATATTCTTGTGCAACATATCATACTTATTTTTATTATATACTTATAAATCAACAAAATTAGCATAGTTTTATTTAAATTAATCTAATAATTTTCTCTTCAATTAAGATTACTATTAGTTATCGAAGAATATAAAGAGAACATTATATAAGAGATTAGTGTAAATTTTAAAAAAAATTCACATATCCTTTTATCCTACATTGAAGAAAAAAGTTATGAAGGACGAGTTACTTAAGTGTTGAATATTAGGTTAAACAAATTAGTCTGATTTAATAGTAAAATAAATAATATGATTTTAATTTTAAAAGATGAATTGTTTGGCTTAAATTGGGAAAAAAAAATCCACGTGATTTTATTTTTTAAAATTTGAAAGGTTCAGTTTAATTTGGGAATAAAATGAAATTATGTGATTTTATATTTTAAATTTGAAAATTTTGGTTTTTTTGAGAAATGAAATAAATCACGTGCTTTTTTATATAATTTACCCTAAAAAAAGTGTAGGTAGAATAAGAGAGAAGAAAGAGAGAGTGAAGTGTAAAAAGAGTGTGTAGTTATATATTGATGGACTTACCATCGCAGCCCATTTTGCTCAATATCATGACTATTGAAAACTAAATTTTGAGAAAGGAAGCTCAGTACAATCTATACAGTTTTCGACCTGAGACCAAGAGGTAATGGGTTCAATTCTCACCAGTGGGACTCCCCATGTGCTTTGTTCTCTATTTCTTCTATCTCCTTCGAAACTATATACCTCATTTGTAATGTGCATTACTATGCTATAGTTTGTGGATGTAAGTCAATATGTTTGACACCATAATGTTCATGATGATAGGGAGAGCCAGAACGATGGAGAAGCAGCTTCCCACAAGAGAGGACACACAGCTTTCACCTTCCTCATCGGAGTGCTACTCATCCTCACCCAACTCAAATTCAATGGCCCCGTGTCCCCGTTCGAAGAGTATCCGATCACTATGTCGGCTTTCATAATGAATATTTTCATCTACGGGATCGGGTACACGGAAATGGCACAGCAGCTTGCTCTCAGGTCGAGGACGTATTCCACGGTCAAGTACGTTGTCCTCGGATCAAGATTCATATCATGTGAGCTGATCCTAAGAGTTCTTGTCCCCGTGATTCCCTTTGTTGTAATCAATGTATGTGTAGCCATACTCTTCATGGTGCCACTTAGCTGGTGCCAGAAGATGTTCAACATTGCCACGGTAGAAACTCATCGAATGTGGGATCGCATAAATCAGTTGCTTCAGAATCATTTCGATTCGATTGCTTGACAAGATATAAAATATATTGACCAACAATCAGTAAATATGAGCTGAAAAGATCTGTTCTCATCATTTCTTGAAAATGTGGACCGAATTTCAATCTTGATTCTCACCAGGAGATTCGTCTTGCTGGTTGAATCTAGCCACCCTTGTCCTGGTGAATCCATAGCATTGCAGTTATATTGTGGCAAGCTCTAAGTATTGCACTATGTTACCAAACACTTGAAACTTAAAATCCCACCATGTTCACTTCCTTCAACCACACGACAAATATTTAACCTCAGATTGCTTTGCATGCATATTGTGTCCAAAGTTCAATCCAGGTACAATCACTTCTTTTACCTATCAGTTATATTCTAGATTCTGTTGCATCACAACATGGAGACATATTCGAGTTTCAAGTTGCCTTGAAAGTTTTCAACAAATCCTGGCTTGAGTTCCTTACCTTGGTTTCAAACTGTCGATAGTATATCAAACAGCCTGTCATATTTCTAATCCGATAGGTTATACCAATTAAAATTATGAACAAGCAATTTGGTAAATCTGAAGATATCTAACCAACCAGCTGAGTGGAGAGATGTATTAACCAAATCTCAAGAGCTGATACATTCATATAACATAGTAATTAACAGCCATAAGTAAATATCAAACAGTGATTGTCAATATCTGACTTCAATCACAGCCTCACATTATTATATGACTCAAAGGACATTTACTCTTTGTCTTAAAGTCATCGCACGGTCTCTACGCAGCAACTTTTGCTCTTCATTACTGCAACTCCTTCAAGAAGTCTTCATTGTCAACGAGGACCTATACAGAAGAGGCAAATGAATAGAATCGTCAAACTTTGTAATTCCTGCTGCAACAGGTTTCATAGTTAACATGTAAAGACATTCATCAGCTGGTTTTAGAAATGCTCTTGAATATACCCTTTTAGGATTCATTGATCTACACAACTCACTTATTTATACTCATTTTGTAAGCTTCCTAACAGGGTGAGCTAAAGCCCAGAAATTATACTATCCCGAGGGATTGTTCACATCTTTGCAGCATCTGGTTGATGCTTTATGGCAAAAGGTCATATGCATCTCAACATATTACTGAGAACCGGATTAAGATTTGATGCCAGCTCTAGGTTAAATTTCTGACAGTACACATAAGTGATATTGATGGCTCATAGCTATACATACTGTACACATAAAAGGATGTGATCAATAGATTCTCTAAGCATCCGGTATCATTCAAGGTGAGAACACCAAACTGCAGAGATACCATGCGCATGGAATGCTTTTTCAAAAGAATCACATTGCAGCCTATACACTTCTCAGAAGCCTAAGTCATCGTTATTTTTTGTTCAAAAAGACATTGTAAGCTAAAAATGAGTCCCTAACATCCTCTTGTTTTATATGAGAGGGAAACTTACTATTGGCCAGCCATATGGCTCCAGGAAAGAGGTGATCTTGGTGTTCATTCCCGGAATTGGTCCAAGCTGTCGAGTTATCTACCCCCAAGCTCTTCGATTACCAGTTTAATGACCTCGACACTCTTGTACACATCATCTGTGTCGATGGCAACCTGCGAATCAGTTGAAACATAAGATCAAATGAGAAACGATCCTAAATAATGGCAAGATTTACTGTAATGCAGAACTACTAGCAAAGCTGACCTACGCATATGCGTTTCCCTTGGTGTATTCCGAGACACCATAGTTGTAGGTCAGTTCCAGGGCAATCGTCTTATCCTTGTCAGCATAGCCCATCATGGCCAGCTTATACTACAGCATGCCATAGGAATTGATAAGAAGAAAAATCGTTTCATGCATATACCTGATAGTTATTTTGCAAGAATTACCTTATACTCTGGCCTATCAATTGTTCTCAGTAGCATCATACCAAGTGCCTACAATAGGGAGAAAAATGGACTTGACAAAGATTACCTCGAATTGAAATTTCTTTTGCTGCACAGCAAAAGTGAGTTCTTGAAGGGGAAAATGAGCTTATTCTGTATTTGCATTAACCATGAGCAGAAAAAAAAATTAAGATAAGGCTCATAGAACTTGATTGAGCAATCCGGATCACCAACACGAAGCATCATGAGCTGGGCCTCTCTGAATCAGCTCAAAGGTGTACCCATTAGGGTCGGTCCTTCACGAAGGCAATAACATAGTTCCCACCTTTCACCGGACTTGGTTCCCTCGTGATATTCCCATGGTGTACTTGGTCCATCTAAGGGTGTAAATGAGATAGTATGATTTGCAAACAGTTCGGACTCAGTTCAATGAAAGCTTAAATTTGGCTCGATCTTAGTGAGTTTGAGCTCGGCTACGCTTGGCTAGGCTCGGCTCGGGTTCCTCTGTTAAATGAGTCAATCTAAACCTAATAATATTCGGCTCGTGAAACTCACGAGTGTTAACAAATTTTTTGTTTTATATAATAATAATTACTATTATTATTTAACTTTGAAAAAATAAAAAATATATAATTAATGCAACTATCTCAAATTCCTATTTAAAGCCCTTGTTTCATTTTTTTTACTGACTCACGAAGTCCTAATCATAATTAATTATCTTCATCTTCGTTCTTAGTCTTCCTCACATTATGCAATTGATACAATAACCCATGCTCGAGTTATATTTTTTTTCTCGGCTCGGCTCGTATAGGCTCGATGACCCTTTGTTTACTATAACGAGCCAAACTCAAGTTTAAAATATTAGGCTCAGCCAAGCTCGAGCCCGGATCCAAGCTCACAAATTGGTAAACAAGCCGAGCTTGAACATTATAGATTCGGGCACTAGGTCCACCTAAGAATCACTCATTCGAGGAGGTATATCTGCATTAAATTATTGGTGTTTCTTAATTTAATTTATTTCTTATGGTTGCTGGCTTAGATGGTTGATGATCCTTCTTCCCCTGTAAGGAATATGAACGATAATCGAACTGAAATCGAACCCAAAAATTCAGGTATATATTATTTTCCTTTGATTATTTCCCGAGCAATTTGTAGATGCCAAAAGTAAGTAACTTACTCAGACCAAAAAACAGGTAAATAATTTACTGTAATAGAATAAAATTTTTCAATTTTTTATTTTTAAATAACATTTTTCATTTAAGTCAATGTGGGCTTAGTTTGGGGTAAATTTGGGATTTCGGCTTACAAAGAATGCCTGCATCGGTGTGTGTTGCGACTGTGCAGCTTCGTCAATAACTTACCTCTGGAGGATTTATCTTAAAGCTTTTTTTTCAATTTTATCGTTCCGAGAAAGCGAATACATTTTAAAATTCTCGGAAAAAAATAAAAATAAGGGATCGGAAATGAAGGCTAATTTTTAAGGAAAATACATGAGAACATCACATTACTATTATCACTAAATTACCGTGCCATTGACATTTAACTTCTCTGCTAAGATTTTAGTTAGGGGGTGTTTGGTTCGGGTAATGTTAAATTGCAGTGAAAAGTTCGATTACATGGAAAATTGTTAGATTACATAGAATAAAGATTGTAAAATAAAATTATTGTATTTGGTAAGTATTTTAAATTGATAGGAAAATGATTGAAAATGTAATATAATAATAGTTGATGTGATAGGATATAAATTTAATTTCCCGTAATACCCTCATCTGCTACTGGGCAGTCCACGTGAGTATTGGAGAGAGGAAGGCAACAGAGAGGGCAAAATGGGGGAACTCTTGTGGGTCCCACTGTAATCCCATAATGCTGCCCTTTTCCCTGCGATCACTTTCTGGGGAATGTTACTTGCATAGTTTTTAAAATCGGAATGGACTGGACCGGCTGGTTGAATCAGGAACTGGTCATATGTCCGGTCCGGTTTTTTCAATTACTCCATTTGCATGCCAACCCCAGTTTTACCCATAAAAACCAACCGATTTTCATTAAAACTCATGAACCCATGAAAACCGGTTAGAGAACCGGGTTCACTAAAAAATAAAAACACAGCTGAACGTAAGAGAGCATGGAGCAAGCACTGGTCTTTTCCTGCATTTCTATGTCGCAATGACGTTCCCAATTCCCCTGATCTCCCTCTCCACCCTCTCTTGGAGCGAGAAAGGATGACGTTATCGGAGAGAATGGAGTTAAGGTTGTGATTGGGGATGGAAGAAGAGTAGAAGAGGAGGCGATAGTGGTGGCGACAGAAGGCAAGGAGGACGAAGAGGCGGAGCAGGGATGTCGATGGCAGGGGTGGAAGACGAGGAGGAGAGGGGCAAAATGTCGGTGTATTTTGGGGGCAAGATTGAGAGGGGTGATGGGTACGGGGCTGAGTGTGAAGTGGGATGGACAGAGCAGGGGCTTGCAATCTGCCAGTTTGTTGTGGGTCTTCATTACTTTTTCTGTTCATTTCTGCATCTATTGAAGAGATTTTGAGAGAGAGAGAGAGAGTTGTTGAACGTCTATAGAGTTTAGACTTCAAAGTTTTGATGTAGGGGACAGTTATAGGGAAAAGTACAAAGTGCATGACAGCTATCTGCATATATATATTTAATGTTATTTCATTAGACTTTAAATATGTCTTTAAAATGTAAAACATTTTCTAATAGAAGGTAATCAAATTAGTTATTTTTTTTTATCGGTAAAGTATTGCTATATTCATGAATGACCAATGATTGGATCCTAGAAATACAAGTTATTAGTATTAAATAATTGACCTGCTTAACAAAGAGTATGTGCATCAGTACTTCTATTCCTAGGAATCCATATAAGTTTCCAACTGTCAAAGTAAGGCTGAAGTTTTAAAACATCCAAAAGTATATTTTGAATTTGCCAAGGGCATTTTT
>JAOYND010008528.1:0-12709 GCA_025802135.1 Lagerstroemia fauriei | reverse complement strand
AAGAGTTGAACAAGTCTCGGTAAGAGATAAATAGGTCCCGAAGAACAATGAATGCCCTAAGCATAAAGTCGTACATAGAATATAGTAATTGGTCCAAAAAATATATTGACTATAGGATGAAAATACATATAAAGATTTGGATGTTACATAAGGAATGATTGATTACACCTTTCGATATAACTCATCATGTGTGATGCTCATTAGGACAATTAATCCTTTTGACTTTATTTGACTCCCTAAATATCGACAACCTCCATCCGTCATGCACTCCCATTTGCCACTGAACATAATTACCACTTGAACATGCTCCATACCACCTATTTATTAACATACAGTAAAGATATATTAGTTACACTATACACAATGCAATATTGTAAATACTTCAATTAGTCTCGTTCAGAAATAGGTCCCAAAAGATCTTGATATAAATAGGTCCTGATACTATATAAATAGGTCCCGATACAATATAAATAGATCTCGATACTACATAACTAGGTCTCGATACTATATAAATAGGTCCCGATGCTATACTAATAGGTCCTGGTAATTTAACTGAAAATCAAAACAATAAAAATCAGATGAGATTGAACGAGAGATGTTGCACCGAGGAGGGAGCTACATCGGGAAGGGATGGAGGGAAGAGATCGAGGGATGGAGCTTCACCGGGGCGGAATGATGGACTGACGGGAGCAGCAACAGCTCGGCTCCGCATCGAGGAGAGGGAGGAGCAGCAGCTCAACTCAGCTCGGCACCGAGGGAGGAAGGAACAGCTCGGCTCAACACCGGGGGAGGATGAGCAGCTCGGGTTGACAATTCGGCTCGGCACTGGGGGGAGGGAGGAGCAGCTCGGCTCGGCAGCTCGACTAGGCACCGAGGGAGGGAGGAGCAGCTCAGGCAGCTTGGCTCGAAAGCTCTGGCAGCTCGGCTCGGGCACGAGCAACAACTGTAGACGTAGAGGAGGTTGAGGGGGCTGCTGGGAGGGAGGGAAAGTTTCTAGGAGGGAAAGATGTGAAATAGAAGAGTGAAAAGAGAATTTGATTTTAATTGGACAAGAGAAAGATGACAAATAGAGGGGCAAGCATGACGATTGGTACAAATTGGTGCTATTTCTCAAATTCATTATAATTTGGTGCCATCTATACAAGGGAGAAGATGAGAAGGGCTAGTTTTCATGGTTAACACTATTATTTATTATTGATTTTAAGATATAATGATATTTTAGACATGACAAATTCATCAAATATGCATAATTATTATATCAAATGAAAGTTTGTCAAGTTAGAAATATAACGGTTAGATTGGAGTTCAAACAAAAAGGTTACGAATGATTAAAATTGACTACACGAACAAGTTTACAGATTTCGGTTCTAGTTCTGGATATCTTGTGTGTCAAAATGGGAGTCGTCCAGTTCGTTGATTCACTACCTAGAACTTACCCTATTTTCATTAAAATCAACTTAGAACCTACCAAAATATGGTAGATTCCTACTAGATCCAGACCCATGTACACTCATATGTAATGGATATACCATGTGACAATTAGAGAAGAAAGTCTTTGTATGTAACAGTGTCACACCAATCGGTCAAATTAAATCATTATGATATCTTTTTATATAATCGAAAAATAAAAAGGCAATCCTAAAAATGATTTAATTTGATTGGTTGGCATCACCATTTAAAAATATTCATGTGATGATATCGTTACATACAAGAGTCTCTCGATAAATATTTCTTATGCACAAGATGAACAACATGTTGATCTTGATAGAATATGAGGAATGTTTTCTATTAATTAGGAATACAATATATAAAAATAAGATGATATCATCAATTACCTTAGTTAATATTTCTAGAATATATTTATTTTTTAATTTTTTAATTCTTATTTTATATAGTTTTCTGAGTATATAAATAATCAACTTATATTGTGTGATCTTTTGAGTTATTCATTTTAATAAACACCTAAAGTTTTGGTTTTTGTCTTGCAACGTCTATTTTTCTTCAAATTTCTACCCTCCTTTTCTCATTTATCATAACTTTTTCATGGCATGGGAGACACTTCCAAAATTTCTCGGACCATTAACCTTGACCAATAGATTCTTATGTGAGTTGAGTTCGCCACGCCATCATTAGTGAACTCGGTCATTAGTTATTTGATACGTTAATAAAAAGTATCGCATTATTTTTGAGAAAAAGTTGTCGGGAATCATATACGTTTGTTGTTTCTTATAAGTGAGTCCTCAATATTTCAAGGTGATAAATCAAGTCCTATGTTATCGATCGTTACAAGATTGAATCATTTCCGTTATCTGCCGTTACTTTAAGCTGATGTGATATTGACACGTACATATCAGTATAATATGTCAAATTTTAACACTGACATGGATAAATTTAGCCTAACATGTACACACGTATTTAGAAATATTGTTTTTATTCCAAAACAATGCAATCAATTGCTCTTTTACCCCTCAACATGCACATAGCAGTGTAAAATCGTCCACGTCAACATTAAAATTTGGCATATCATACTGATATCTACGTGTCAATGTCATATCAATTTAAAGTAATAGTAGATAACGGAAATGACTTGATCTTATAACGGTGGACAACATATAAAACTTGATTTGCCGTTTTGAAATATTTATGACTCATTTAAAAGAAATCGTATATATATATATATCTATTAATAATATTCACTTTTAACTATTTGCTAATGTGTCAAATAATTATTTGTCAAGATCATCATGTCATCTACGAGTTTGGTTCAACTAACAATTGCTCGACTCCACCCCCTGTGACAGAGAATGTAGCCTCATTCCTGCCCACAGTGGCCTCTTGAGACCAAAAAAAAAACAAATGGCAGCCTTCTTTACAGTGCTTGAAGATAAAAATCTTACGTGATTCTACCTCACGATAACGTGATGAGAACGAACCAATCAAATTGGTCTCATTAGTGACAATTATGGCAACTGCTCGGTTGATTAACATAAAGTTGCACGTTTATCACAATCTGATTGGTATTTTCCCACTTTACATGACGAGATAGAATCACCTAAGAATTTCTCAGTGCTTGGCATATTCACGGAAATTAACACAAACCTCTTGGCTCACTAGATAATTTAATGTTAATTTTACTTTGCCACCACGAGCATTTAATCACTCTGTCTCGACGTTCACTCCTCGAACGCATCCATCGGATAGATTAACATTAATATGAAAGAGAATGTCAGGCTAATCAGTTATGGAATTGCATACTTTAACAAGCATCAAGAAGGAGATATTATGGGTTACACCTGCATATTAATGTTCTAAATAACTCGACGAAATTGTTGTAATGGTACAAAAAGTTTTGGAAAAGTTCCAATTGGTATAAAAAGAAATTTGTACTTAATTAGTGCAAAAAGTTTCAAAATTATTTCCTCAATATATTCTGTTAAATTTTATTTAATGTCATTAATTTTTACTGACGTGGCATTTGATGTAGACTTCACACTTGCTTATTTGCTGATGTGGCAAACTATTTAATATTTTCATTGAAAAAGAATATAAAGTTTTAAAAATATATAAATAATTTATAAAATACAAAAAGAAAAAATATTAAAAAAGAAAAAATATAAAATTAACAAAAGTATACAAAGTATTTAAAGAATTTAGAAAAAATATATAAAAATTTATGCGAAATCTTTAAAACTTTTATAAAACAAAAATTTTCTTATAAAATTTGATAAACAATTAAAATAATAAAAAACAAAAAATTAGCTTACTCTAGATTTTCTTGTTATTTCATGAGTTTGAAAGAAAAACTTTTATTTTCACAATAGTCTTCCCTACCTAGAAGAACCTAATCATGACGTTTGTCATCCACTTATTGGAGAAATTTATGACGAATTTTATCAACATTTAAATTTTGATTTATTTCAAATGTTTATTTTTATTTTTTAAAATTATATAAAAATTATAATTTTAAAAAGTTTTCTAATTTTTTTAGAATTTTTTAAATATTTTTGAGTTTTTTATATTTATATATTTTAAAAATATTACATCATATTTCAATGAAAATATTAAATGGTTTGCCACATACCAAATAAGCACGCGTGGCGTGGTGTCCACATTAGCTGCCATATCAGTAAAAATTAACAGTATTAAAAGAAATTTAACGGAATATTCTATGAGAAAACAACTTGAAATTTTTTTGTACCAGCTTGGCACAAATATTTTTTTGTACCAATTAGAAATTTTTCCAAAATTTTTTGTACCATCGGGCAATTTCTTCCAATAACACGCAATTCACCATATTAGTTTTCGTTGAAAATTTTCTATAATGATCCGAAATAATGCGTCCAATGTCCAAATCCATCTCTGTGAATTCGGCGGTCATTGTGAAAAAACGATTACATTTTTCAAAAGGAGAACTGAATCACAACATTTATCATCAAAAGGAGAATGCATTTCCGAGAAAGAGGGTTTAGAACAATTAGTACTGTTCTCGCCTTATAACCTAGAGGTTCTGGGCTCGATCTCACCTATAGAACTTTCTGTGCTCCTTTTATCCCCTCTTCCTTGTATACTTCATAGGAGCATGTGTCATCTTTGTACACCGAAAAGAAAAAAGAGAATGCATTTCCGGAAATTGTAGCTAGTGACTTGTTAATGGTATTTTAAGCAAAAAAAAAAAAAGACTTGTAAATAGTATTTAAGCATTACGTACACACTACGTCCAACATAGGTTTGAAAATAGGGGGAAGTGTTGAGAATGAATCCACGTAAAAGTTTGAAAAATTACGAGACCAAAAGAAAAATATCCGACTCAAGTCAGTTGTCCCCCTCATCCGAGAGTTGGATTATCTCTATGATTTGGAAAATGAATTGAGCTAGATTAGTTCGAGTTGATTAATTTGGGTTTCAATTAATATTTTAAGAGTAGCACATAGGTTATCATCTTTGAGTTGCCTGTGACGATCATAAAATATAGCAGCAAGTGAGGCCAAAGACACTGGAGAAGTAACAGACAGTGTGTGATCTAAGGAAAATTGCAGTAAATTCGTTCAGCAAAATAGAGAAAGAATAAAGCAATTTTTCCCGGTAAGCAGTGTGAGATCAAACCTCAAAAGGATGGGAAAACAAACTCCGATCAAGACGAAAATTTTGAACGGTGGAGATTAGATTCAGATATCTCTAAGTGTTGTTTTCAATCAGGTTAGTGAAACATTTTTTTGGGTGACAAGTGCTAATGATCCAAGGGAGTGATTCTTAAATTGGGGATTAATTCAAGATTATTCTCTTGATGAAAAACTATATAATCTCCGTTAATAAAGTGGACAGTTGATCTAGTCTAGTGTCGTTGTTTTTCCCCATGTTGGGGTTTCCATGTAAAATTTTGTGTCCATTTTGATTGTTGCTTTCATTATTCGATCCTATCTCGATTACACTAGAAGGGAAGGGTTTTATTCGCTGTTATCACGATCTGACAATTTGAGAGAGTTTCTCCTTATAATATTTTATATCAGAAAAACTATTGCCGAACTTATGAAAATACCAAAAATTCAAGTATAAAACTATACCAAATTTTCGGATCGCAACATAATAATACAAAACCATAAAAATATATAAAAATAACTTCTAACAAAATCTCCAATCAATTCCTTGCTATCGCAAAGCTACCTCGGCTCGCCGTGTCAACTTAGTAACCTGAGCCTTATCTGTAAAAATAATATGCAACAGGTGTAGCCGCATCTTAGTGAATATTCAATTCTAAAGTAAAATAAAATTATGTAATTATAAACATAATAAATTACTTAAAATCAAACAACTCAACTTATTTATAATTCTTTATTGACAGATATTGAATTCATATTATAAATATGCATACCTCGTCCCACCTTCACCCATCATCATATTCAATCTTAAATCTCAACAATTCAATTTACATCAATATAAATCATATAGCACATAATCTCAATAATCCAAATAATACTCCACATTTCAAACAGATACGCTTCCATGTCAAGAAAGTCAAACTAGCCAATCCCAACCACATATTGATCAAACCGATACAGACAACGCCACTCATAGCCAATACTATTCCAAATCAAAAACTCAAACATGCCGATGCACCGGACTTGACAACCAATTAATATAGCCATGGGGTCATATTTCCCCTGTAATAGGGTTCTGACAGCATCGATACTCCGCTCTCTGGCGATACCGCAACCCCATGCCATAATCAATATTAATCTTCCTCCTAATCTCCCGGTACCCTTCATCTACACACCATACTCCACGAGGCCACCCATTACCCTCTGGTGATAAAAGCAATTTTTTATTTTCTTGTTCTTATACATCGCTGGAGACTAACGATAATTAAATCTCTCGTTTTCCACTTTTCTTTTACATTCTTTTCTTTTCTTTTTCTAGCCCATTTCTACTCCACCGGCTTAGCGGTCACCATGGCTACACTCAATCAATACAATTCACATATCCAGAATCAATCATTCACAGAATCAACACAATATGGTCAACCAACAACACAAATCGATCATTCAGACACAATTCACCGTACAGATAATTCTGTCAATTACAATAGCATCACGTATTACATTACTTACCATCATTTAGAATCCACCAATCACAGCAGAATCATATATTTAATCACTTATCATTTATCTCAATTTATATAGCACCCTTAAATATTTATATAAAAATATACTATGGATATATTTATCATTTCACAATAGAAAAAAATACGTACAATCAACTCTCAAGAGTAAGTCACCACACCTATCCATCTAGATGCCAACTTTCAGCTTTCCTGGTGCCTAATAAAATTTACCATAGCAAGAAATTGAGTTACATGCATATAAATAATATCGAAACATCTAAACATGTTCCTTAAAATACATTACTTCCAATTTGAGAGTAATAATAATGATGATATCTCAATAATTTCCATAAACTATAATAAAATGCATGGGAAGCATCCTACACGTTGTGCCTCGGGCCGGGTGGGAACTAAACATGCAAATTTTAATATCTTTAAGAATAGGAATATCTAGCACTCTATATGTAATCCTTGGATCTCTTAGGGAATTACGTATTAATCACAAACATATTCTTGCATGGAAATTATATCTAAGTAGTCAAGTGTGATAAATTGCTAACCAAGTGAAATTTCTTGTGTAATGCTGACCCCTAAAACATTGCATAATATACTAATTAAATGACCTCAATTAAGTCATACGGATTAACATCTCTAATAATATTTTATCAAGTGCTAATTTAACAATTAAAATCAACTTCAATCATTTCACTTATTTACTAAATCCACGCATGCCCTTAGAGAAACAGTAGAGAACTACGTACTGCCCCGGATAGCATCCCCAATCTTTAAGCTAAATCAAGCCAACTTCCTAACCATGATCCTCTGCGTTTTAATACTTACATAATAATCTCTCCCCTTTTTTCTATTTCCCTAAAACATAATCGAATGTAAGAAAAACAAAAGCAACCCAAAAGAAATCGGCTTACCTAGACGTGCTCGTTACCGAATTCCTCCTCTCCGCCCTCTTCAATGGTCGTCAGCCCTCTCATGTTCATGGCTTCGTGCTCTTCCTAACTAAGCCCAACTTGCAATGATTAAAGCGGCGGGATTAAAATATGGTTGTTAAGCTTAATGGACTTGTCTCATGGGATTTGGGCATAGATCATAGGCTTAGGTCCGATGGGTTGTGCATTATTTTCATTCATTGGCCCAATCACCTAACCACTTGCATAGACACATATATAAGTGTATATTAAAGGAAAAAAATTTTATGATACTCACAGCTGTGTTATCAATTAATCGGACTTACACTTTCCCAATACCGAATATGTCAGAAAAAATACTAGGCTCGGGTCAATTGTTGAGAGCTAGTATTTAATGGCACGTGCCAAGAGGACATGTACTGAGAAATGGAATACAAGTACGAATTCAACCAAACCTAGGAAGCTTAAGACATCAGCTGGTAAATTAGAAAGCATCTAGCTTGGGAATAATCTGATGTGCAACAGAGCGGACATGCTGGATTTTCAGGTGGCAATAAAAAGAAAGTGCGAGATCCATTACAAAGAAAGTATGGGCATTTATGCAAATAGTTTAAACTAATTGGTTGGTAGTACCAACTCTCTTATAGATCAAATTTCTTTCCATTATTTATGCGATATAGAATTTCTTTTCTCAACAGCTTGTTATAGGACTACAGCATTAAAACTCTATGAAATCACTCACGCACACGAGGGCCCCGCCCTTTGGAGAGACTTCCATGAAGTTCTGCAGCTTTGAAGCCAGCAAGTCCTGCTTTGTTCCCCGGCAGGAAAAATGCAAAACGATTAAAATAAAACTACCAAAATGCCTGTCTAATATCAAACGTAATCTCGGAAAATGTTCACGAGATGGAAACACGGGGCATCGGATGGGCCGATCCGGCAGCAGCCACACGCGTTGACTGAGTCGGGAATGGCTCGGATGAGCTAACATCTCAACCAACAGGAGATATCGTCGACACAGCGATTCCCATTCTCTCTCGAAAATGGCCTTTCAGGAATAATTTGAGTTTTTTGGGGAAAAAAATGCTGTCGTATCAAAGTCATCGTAACAAACACGTAATGCAGCAATCTACTTATGAATGTATCTTGAATCAAGGTAGGGGGTTAAACTATGGCTATTGATGAGCCACTGATCTGATTAAAAATAAAATAGGGAGCGAACTTTATAAGGCATGATCAATCACGAACTAGTAAGTTAATTAAAAATTCACCCATTAATTTTTTCGAGATGTGAAGTTAAGAAAAAAAGGGGGAAATTTTCCCGACTATCAGAAAATTCACACATTATGGCGTGCGGCCATATATCCCATGAGTTCGAGAACGGGATACTTATAAACTGAAATTAACGCTCATTATCAATACGGTTAAATCGAAACAAAGTTAGAAAGATTTTTGTAATACGATTGTTAGGAATAAGGAGATAAACTATTAATGCATAATGTTTCGGTTTGTCCCATTAGTATCTAAAAATCCAACGGAATCTAACTAATTCACTTCGAATAGGATGGACCCACTAGTTGGTAAAACTCTCCCAATGTGTGAACTCTTTATTCAGAAGTATCGAACCCAATATCTTATCTAAGGGAAAAATGTGTCCTACCACCTCAAATAATTTACTTTGATGTGCATAACTTATCTTCTGCTGGGTGGTTGAGGAGGATTGGACCCACGCAAGAAGAAGAACGCTGCTATGATAGCTACCATCTTCATTTCCATACCCATAATCATTAGGCGTGTCTTGGTCAATTGGACTTCCCCGTGGGCTCGTGCCGATACGGTGCGTTGCAGTTAAAAGGATGTGCGTGCTAAATAAGGTTTCATTTGTAACCGGAAACTCCCTGGCATCTTCCTAAGAGGAAAGGAAATATTTACGAAGAGTCCGAACGTATAATGTGGATAATTGCATCGCTAGTTTTTTTTGGGAGAAATTATCTAAAAAATCAGGTGATTTTCCCAACTTTTATGTATCTCCACTTAATTTTTTTTTAACTTAGAAAATCATAAGATTTACTCCATTTTCCTTCTTCTTTCGCTCATCGATTTTCTGTCATAACATCTTTAACTTTCTCAATTAAGTGCATACGTGACATTTTTACGTGGTATGTGTAGGACATGTGACAATCCATATGGCCCCACGTCAATAAATCATTAAAAATAGCAAAAATTATTTAAAATAGGAAAGTTTCTGGAAATTAGAGAAAATTATGAAAAACTCTAAAAATACTATAGAATAATTTTTACAAAATTGTAAAAATTACATAAAATAATTAAAAATAAAAAATTAAGAAAAACTTAAAATGTAAAAATGTGTCAAAAATTAGAAAATTAAGGAAAGTTCAGAAGGAACTTTAATTAAACAGTACAAAAATTTTAAAATAAAAAATTATTATAAATATTTTTGAAAAATTAGGTAAATTTTTATAGTATTGATTAGTTTTCTCTAATTTTTTAGAAATTTTCTTATTTTATGGAATTTTTTTTATTGATATTTGTGATTGTTTGCATTAATATATTTAACATCTATTGGTTTGTAGTATGCGTGATGTGACACACTCGCCATATATGTGACTCAAGAAACAAAAAGCAGTGTTTGGAAATCATCCCTGCAATAAGATCATATCTATTATAAATATGTTAGAGCCAATCTTAATTGGCTACTGCACATTTACACCTAATAAGCAAATACATACATTGAATATTTAATCTTCCCGGACCACGAAAAGATGAATAAGTGACTGCTTTTATGGGATGGTAATAAGCTAAGTTAGGGTGGATACTTAAGGCTCGGACCTGTTCACACCATGACCCACCGATCGGACCTGATCTATGACCCGCCGCGAGTGAGTCTCACCTTGACTCGCTCTATTTCGACCCCATCTATTAAACAAATTTAATAAATATTGTGTCACTTGTGATCCAAATATAGTCAAATAAAACTAATATAGTTAAATTTTAGAAAAAAAAAATAGAATAACAATCATCCAATTAGCATCAAATTAAATAAAAGTAAATTTAAAATATTTATAATTATTTAGTATAAGATTCCATTGATGGGGGCATTTGAGGGTGGCTTCGTAGGCGTCAACCTGCGGAAGGCAAAGTCGTCGCTGGCCTTGGCTTACCCTATATAATCCACACAGATATTCAGTTGTTGGGTAAAGTCAGAGCAAGCAATTAAGAAAAGAAATGGAGTATGAAATCTATGCTCCATTCCACCATCCTTTTCTATTGTCACTCTTAACTTTGCTCTGTGGTGCTGCTTATCTGCTGCCTATGCATTTACTTACTTTTTTTCGTACTTTGTTAGGTTTCATGGGATCGCTTGACCAAGTTGGGCCACCGAGTTGATGCATAACCTCAGTCTTGGGGCAAGATTCTTAAGGCTGATAATAGCAGCGTGTCTGCCTTTGTCTGGGAACCCGTGTACCGTCGAACGGATTTGTCTATTCATGTCGGAGGTTGCGGTCATGATGCTCGAACGCAAGCCAAGCTCCCACCCCATATTCCTGTGCATTCAAGCTGTCTGCTGCACGGTTGCCTTAGGATTGCGGCTCTGGAGGAACGACTACTTTGTTCTCTGGGTTGTCTTGGTAGCATGCATCGCTACGCTGGCTTTAGCTAACTTTCCCTGAGCCACGGCAGGCCTCGTGACATTCCTACATGTGAAGAATCTTTGCCGTAACATATGAATAAACCTTTTACATGTCGCCACCAAGTGTGCCCTCTGTTCTTTTAAATCCCACGTCGAATAGATTGCAAAAGAAACTTGGGTTTATAAGATAATTTTGTACCATTGATTAGATTGAATAAGAAACTTGGGTTTATATGAGAATGAGGTATACGCTTTTAGGTGGAAACAAGCTCGATACTCTTGTAGGCCTAGATAAAAATTTAATATGACATGGGGACACCATTTTTTGAGATATACTTGGCCTTTAGTGGTACTATGCTGACATGATTGGTGCTGAGCGCGGATTGTTGAGCTTATCTAATATATTAACGGTTGAATACGAAAATCTGAATATTACTAGTGGAAAGTGGTTGCATATTTCTTGATAAATCCAATTTCGTACCCTACCCGGAAACTGTAAGATAACACAGGTTCTGGGTACCTTATTAGAACTTATTTAGTATTTGTTCTTTTACTTTTATAATATGGATTGCTTCAATATTTTTCATAATATTATTATTATTTAATATGGTTTTTATCATAATCAAATATATGAAAATTTAAATATATTTACAATATATTTAAGTATTATTTATTATTGATTTTAAGTTATAAGGAAATTTTAGGCATGAAAAGTTCATTAAATATGCATAATTATTATATCAAATGAAAGTTTATTAAGTTAGGAATATAACAGTTTAACCGCTTCATAAATTGGAGTTCAAACGAAAAAGTTACGAATAATTAAAATTAACCACACGAATAAGTTTACAGATTTCGGTTCTGGTTCCGAATATCTTATGAGTCAGAATCGGAACCGTCTAGTTCGTTGATTCATTACCTAAAACTTACCCTATTTTCATTGAAATCAACCTAGGACCTACCAAAATATGGTAGGTTCCTACTCGTTCTAGACCCCTGTACACTCATATGTAATGGATATACCACGTGAGAATTAGAGGAGAAAGTCTTTGTATGTAACAGTATCACATCAATTAGTTAAATTAAATCATTATGATACCTTTTTATATAACCTAAAAATAAAAAAGATAAACCTGAAATTAATTTAATTTGATTGATTGGTATCAAAATGTAAACACATTCACGTGATGGTATTGTTACATACAAAAGTCTCTCGATACATATTTCTTATGCACAAGATGAACAACATGTTGATCTTGATGGAATATGAGGGATGTTTTTCTATTAATTAGGAAATACACTATATAAAAATAAGATGATATCATCAATTACCTTAGTTAATATTTCTAGAATTTTTTTTATTTTTTTATTTTTTAATTGAGGTGGAAATTTTTGTAGCACTATTTGAAGATGGGGTGTCAAAAATAGCACCAAGTTATGAATAGTTACAAAAATAGCACCATTTTACATTCATATTTAATCACTTTTTTGGATATTCCCATAGTGCCCTCCCCATTTGAAACCCTAACCCTAATT
>JAOYND010008421.1:0-12720 GCA_025802135.1 Lagerstroemia fauriei | reverse complement strand
TACTATGTGAAATATAATTGAAAATATGATATAAATTTACATATTTATGATAGTATAATTAAATAAATTTAAGATTTTCATAATTTCAATAAAATATAATGATTATTATTTAATATATTAAGATAAAAAATATTCATAAATCAAGTAAATTAATTTTAAAATACATAATTATATAATATAACATTTATAAACATGAGCGGGGCGGGTCGGGGAGGGGCGGCTTCCAGACCTAGACCCGCCCTGCCCCAAATAGGAGCGGGGCAGGCTCTGGCGCTCAGGCTCGGGTCAAATTGCCATCCCTACTGTGCAAGTATGTGTACCGTCGCACAACGAGCGACATACACTACTCGTAGTTTGGTTGCAACTCACTTGGTGCAGCACCACCCTTACCTCCCGTCGCCTACTCATCACGTCACCGATAAACATTATCACCAACAATCCCTACATCGTCGCAACCTCACATAATTACTTACCCCACCGCCATTACTCCCAATCATCGTATAACGCCAACTTTCTCGCTGGTTCACCCTGCACATTATTCTTCACTAACGTGGGAAATTACATCATCGCTATATAAACCTACGCCTTTCCCGCACGACTACTATCAAGCGACGTTGCATCTCCCTGTCGTGGGACTAAACAATGTGCACGATTGTCCCGCGACACTAGGTCTGCCAGCTGGTCGTGCCATCTTACACCATCTCCACCTTCAGCTGAATGCCGATTTCCACTCCTCACGCCGCTCAGGGGATCGTAGTCATGCCACACTTGTGCGATTCAGCACGGGAGCATGCCTTACTCAATCACCCGATTACCCCATGGATGCCACCATACACGCTATGTACGTCTATATTTTACGCCAGTTCTTCTAGCTCCAGCACCAGCCACGCCAAAGCCATATGAAACCCACGCACCTAAGGCCATTCTACAGTCACGATCTGCCATCACTGTTCAGCACCAGGAGTAACTTACTGTACGTACATCTGTTACCGGTGCCCCGCAATCTTGATCGCTCGAATGCTACGACATTCAAAAATCGATCAAGCTTCGACACACTGCCACACCACCACTAACCGTTGGTAACGCCAGTCCAACCAATGTCCATTTCACGTGGACCAACTTGACCCATTGTACTGACCAACGTCATAGCACATGCACACCAACCGAGGTTTACTGTTCATGAAATGCTAATCACTACCCACGCACAGTGACAATCCAAAAGGATTACTCCGCAGGGACCGACGCCTGTGGGATTCATTCATTGTATAAGATACGCTGCCAATTCTGAAACGGCAGTACAAAATCTCCGCCTACACCGTGGTCACGTTAGTAACATTAACTTCTCATCCCCTACGACCATTAATGACTCTGACATGCGCTTGTCAAAATCTCGCATGGTAATTAATTCAGCCAGATCTATTTGTACGCTTTCGTACTACCACGCTGAGAACACAGGCTCCTTATCCGGATGGGTGCGCCCAAGCCGCCAAACAGGGTTGCTGATCTTTGCTAATCATAATTTACACCATTAACTTCTCAATCATGTTACATTAGTTTTATTAAAATCGAGTTTCCTGAGGGAAAACAGTGCCTGCCGTTGCCATCAAATTGCAAAAATGCATCAACACAACTTCCCATTATCTCCTCATAAATCTTATCCTGAATCTGCAACACTTCTTCCTGCAGTAATCCCACGAGACACATTACTGTGGAACCCTAATGACTCATATAATACAATTATTTCCTCGGCCATTTTTCCACTCGAAATGAAAGTTTAAGCTTACAGAAATTTACATTTAATGTCAGAATCTATAATTATCCGGCCACTAACATCTCATTGGTTGACACCAACTGCTTCGCATTTTGCTCAAGTTCAACATACGTAACGCGTCACGGGTTATTCTATATAGAATAGAATCAGTCATGTAACCTCCCACATTACATTGAAATACAAATTAACCAAGATACTATCACATCAACCAAGTCATTACAAGAAGTCTACGGGTTCGATGAGGATTTGATTTGCATTATTGTATCTAATGTGTGTATCAGTGCATGCAATAGGATGTCATTTGGACTGCCACTTTTACTAACACTACCATTACAGTCACATCAATAGGAAATATTACTTCTCTGACAATCAATGTGCGTTCACATTTAATACGTATTCATACCATCGGACATTGTTTATGGCAATTCATTTCCTGCTCATCCGTTAACATTTCTTAAGCTGTTATAAATAAACTTGATAGAACACGATCATCTTCTTAGCTCTAACTTTAAACTCAAACGTCTGAACATCCTTTCCCCTCATTCTTTCATTTTCAAACATGGCTACTAGTTCTACCTCCAAACACGTCTTCGGGTTCATCGTAAAACCCCGTCTTCTCCTCGACTTCCATGACGCACTCATATCACTCGCTATCGTGTTTTATTTAACACACAATATTAGGCTTCTCAGTCACTTAACTGCCGACATTACGCATTTGCAGAAAGTACCCACCAGATTCATGGAAAGCTTCGGACAAAAAAGGATTATCCACATTAAGCTTAGGCAGCTTAAGCCGCCTTGCGGTTTAGCACCGTATATGACATGGACGGTGTGCCTTGCAGTTCAAAGGAGTCCCACACGCACAGAGTGGTGCTTCGCAGGTGACTGGCATCGAATAGTCCAACAATTGCAGATCCGACACAATGATACCTTAATATTTGAGGTGTATGATGAGGACACTCTCCTCCCGACGGTCTATGACGCCCACAATCACCATAAGTACCAAAGTGAGAACCATATACTGGTATTACGCTGCCTTCAGTCGCTACGTTTTCATCAGCTCGTCAATCTGATCACATGTTGTCAAACTATAAACGCAGCTCGTGCCATCCCCCTGCGACCGGCCTCCTCTTCAACGCCTGCTTAACAATGTCTCGCCGAAAGTTGCTGTGCACGTCACCACCACTACCAAAAGTGATGTAACTGTCATGCTCGCTCGCTCGGCTATGCATGGCACTGCTGTCCATCTTTTGTATCACCGTTGCTCTAAGCTTAGTTTTTTTCCATAGGCGGGCTTCTTCATAACCCACCAAGTAACATGTTTCTTTCCGTGATGTACCCGTCCTGCTCATAGGCTGCACTATGCATATTCGTCGCCTGCCTAGTCCACTGCATCCATATTCCATCAATATAATATTATACATTCCCATTACGATGCTTGCAGGTCGGCTTCTTCATGGACAACCTACCAATCTGTTAAACCTTGCCCTAACACACCGCAACGAAAACGCTTCAGATAAATTGCCGTGAAGCTCTAACCTAATCAAACTGAAATTATCAAACATACAAATTCAATTGTGCAATTCCTCCGTGTCACGTTGTACACAGCCCTGCCTTATATCATAAGATTGGTGTTGTGTCGGGGTCACGATGCCAAATGCATCCATCGAGTATGCTATAGCTAATGTCACCTCCTTATCTAATCCCGACAATGGAGAAATTTCTGCCTCACCCCGGTCCACCTTGTCAAACGCATCCTCCTTCTCGTGAGTTGTCCACATTGTACTACAGACGGTGAATCCACCCCCTCCTCCTTCCCTACTACTGTCGTTGAAACAATTACCGTGCTGTGTATCGATGGTACTGCATATTTCACGGCCTCCCCTCTTACTTGTGTATGAACTTCGGCTGCAGCGCCGCCACATTCAAACTGCCTCGTTTGAGGATGTCATGCGTAATGTCGGTTCATTCTTACAGCCACATTCCAACTGCCGCTGTGGCTCTCTAGTCTCTCCCCATTAAAAATAGCACTAAGTTTGTTGCCCTCCTACCGTTAACATATCAACTTGAAGCGACACCTTTCAAAGCGATGGAACATATTTACAATACTATATGTCAAAACAATATATATTAAATGTGCTCCAAAGTAGCTTGAGTTCACGTTACCCACTGGATTAATACATTAGTTACATGCACCTTCTTCGAAATTACAGTCATCATAAACTGTCAGTATTAGTCTCATAATTATACACTTCAACAATACAGACCCCCCATGATGTCCGTTGGTGCAAAACCATGCATAAAGCATGCATATAAAGGCTCTTACATTATGTTGATGCGATTTTTAGGTCTAAATTTTCCTTCAACCGTGCAGGTACTCCCCCCACATTCACATTTTCGATCAATCAGAATGTTGTGCATAACAATAACATTAAGTAGAGCCATAGTTTTCAAATATGGTCATTCTTTAATATAATAACATCCTTGTAATAGCTATAATACCATTCAATACTTGACTAGCACCGTAGTGTGGTAGCATTCACTACTTTAAACTAGGACGGTAGAGCGAGCCTCCATTCTACAATACGTTCAAAAAGAGATTCAACAAAAAGGCTGATTACAAGTAACCTCATAAGGTGCTTAGTTCACACAACAAGTTCCAAGAAATTCCACTTCGTACACATCATATGGATGTCATTTGTTGGCGTCGGGAAGTGTGGTCTGTTGGGAACCATCTTCAGAACCGAATATTTCACCGGAAGCAGCAGCATGATCGATCTCCCCATCCCTCCCTCTAGAAATATTAGCCTCTACTCGTCCACTGTCCATTGTGCAGCCCACCGCCTCCCTGTCAGTGTCTACCATGACAGACCGTAGCATTTGGATCTGCAGCAGATCCTTCTGATTATTTACGGTTGGGCTGAAATTCCGTTGCCAAACCATTTGAAGGATGATCTATAAAACCCTCCAGCGATTCGTTCTCTTAGGTGTCCGCCTCCACACAGTCCTCAGTGCTCGGGAAAATCCCAGTACCAACAAATGGCCCATGTTGGTAAGGACCTTGCTATTCGTCGATGTCAGCGACCACCTGAAGAGGCGAACCTGGTTGAGGTTGGGATGTGACGTCGTCATCACCAAACGACTAGGCTGGTGCGGAGGTAGAAGATCCGCTGCACTCCGCAAGAGGCTCTAGATTTGGATCATCAAGTACATACCAAATGCTTATAGAAGAGTCGGAGGCTTCGGCCTTAACCTCGATAGCACAATGATCGTCGTCAGAAAGGAGGATCCTCTCCACTTCGAAAGGACTGGTAGGTGTATTATCAGATTCAGAACACTTCCTCTTTCTAGTCGGAGGACTATTTTGGGTACCCCCTTGGGGAGGACTGGAGCTAACCATGGATGAAAGAGGAGAAGAACTAACATCGCAACTGAGGAGAAGAGATGAACTAGGAAGTGAATGACAGGCATGTAAGTATTTAGGGTGGGAAACACACCAAAAGGAAGGGTAACGTCCAAATATACTGGTATGAGAGGCAAATATGACGTGTTAAATCTCCCCACTTCATCCACAATGTAAAGCAAGTAAATATGAAGTACATATTCTAATTTGAACGGAAGTTAGAATTTATTATTAGTCATCATTACGGTGATACGTCTCGAGGGATGAAGTGATTGATGATAGCGTGTTAGCCTTGCCTGTGGACCTCACCCTTCCTTTTTGTGTGTTTCCCACCCTAAATATTTACATCCCTGTCATTCATTTCCTAGTCCATCTCTTCTTCACAGTTGCGGTGTTAGTTCTTCTCATCTTTCATCCATGGTCGGCTCCAGTCCTCCCCAAGGGGGTACCCAAAATGGTCCTCCGACTAGAAAGAGGAAGTGTTTTGAATATGATAATACACCTACCAGTCCTTCCGAAGTGGAGACGATCCTTCTTTCTGACGACGATCATTGTGCTGTCGAGGCTAAGACCGAAGCCTCCAACTCTTCTATAAGCATCTGGTATGTACTTGATGATCCAGATCTAAAGCCTCTTACGGGGCGCAGCGGATCTTCTAGCTCCGCACCAACCTGGTCGTTTGGTGATGACGACGTCACATCCCAACTTCAACCGGGTTCGTCTCTTCAGGTTGTCGCTGACATCGACGAATCGCAAGGTCCTTACCAACATGGGTCGTTTGTTAGTACTGGGATTTTCCCGAGCACTGAGGAATGTGTGGAGGCGAACACCCAAGAGAACGAATCGCCGGAGGGTTTTACAGATCATCCTTCAAATGATTTGGCAACGGAATTTCAGCCCAATCGTAAAGAATCAAAAGGATCTGCTGCAGATCTAAATGCTATGGTCCGTCAAGGGACGATGGTAGACACTAACAGGGAGGCGGTGGGCTGCACAATGGATAGTGGACAGGTAGAGGCTAATATTTCTAGAGGGAGGGATGGGGAGTTCGATCATCTGCTGCTTCCGGTGAAATATTCGGTGCTGAAGATGGTTTCTAACAGACCACACTTCCCAACGCCAACAAATGACATCCATATGACGTGTATGAAGTGGAATTTCTTGAAACTTGCTGTGTGAACTAAGCACCTTATGAGGTTACTTGTAATTAGCCTTTTTGTTGAATCTCTTTTTGAACGTATTGTAGAATGGAGGCTCGCTCTACCTTGCTAGTTTAAAGTAGTGAATGCTACCACACTACGGTGTTAGTCAAGTATTGAATGCTATTATAACTATTACAAGGACGTTATTATATTAAAGAATGGTCATATTTTAGAACTATGGCTCTACTTAATGTTATGCACAACATTCTGATTGATCGAAAATGTGAATGTGGGGGGAGTACCTGCACGGTTGAGGGAAAGCTTTGGACCTAAAGATCGCATTAACATAATGTAAGCGCCTTTATATGCATGCTTTCGCACCAACAGACATCATGGGGGGTCTGTATTGTTGAGGTGTATAATCGTGAGACTCTAATACTGAGTTTATGATGACTGTAATTTTGAAGAAGGTGCATGTAATTAATGTATGAATCCAACGGGTAATGTGAACTCGGGCTACTTTGGAGCTCATTTTTTTTTATAGTATTGTGAATATGTTATGTCGCTTTGAAAGGTGTTTGTTTCAAGTTGATACGTTAATGGTAGGAAGACAACAAATTTAGTGCTGTTTTTTTATAGGTAGAGACTAGAGAGCCACAACGGCAGTTGGAATGTGGCGGTAAGAATGAACCGACATTACGCATGGCATCCTCGAACAAGGCAGTTTGAATGTGGCGACGCTGCAGCAGTAGTTCATCCGCAAGTAAGAGGTGAGGCCGTGAAATATGCAGTACCATCGATACACAGCACGGTAATTGTTTCAACGACAGCAGCAGGGAAGGAGGAGGGGGAGGATTCACCGTCTGCAGTATAATGTGGACAACTCACGAGAAGGAGGATGCATTTGACAAGGTGAACCAAGGTGTATCTGACAAGGTGAACCAGGGTGAGACAAAAATTTCTCCGTTGTCGGGATTAGAGAAGGTGGTGACATTAGCCATAGCATACTCGATGGATCCATTTGGCATGGCGACCCCGACGCAAGATTAATCTTATGATATAAGGCAGGGCTGTGTACAATGTGATACGAAGGAATTGCACAATTGAATTTGTAGGTTTGATAATTTCAATTTGATTAGGTTAGAGTTTCACGACAATTTATCTGAAGCGTTTTCGTTGCGGTTTAACATATTGGTATGTAGTCCATGAAGAAGCCGACCTGCAGGCATCGTGATGGGAATGTACAATATTATATTGATGGAATATGGGTGCAGTGTACTGAGCAGGTGGCGAATATGCACAGTGCAGCCTACGAGCAGGACGGGTACATCACGGAAAGAAACATGTTACTTGGTGGGCTGTGAAGAAGTCTGCTTATGGAAAAGACCTAAGCTTAGAGCAACGGTGATACAAAAGATGGGCAGCAGCGCCATGCATAGCCGAGGGAGCAAGCAGGACGGGTACATCACTTGTGGTGGTGGTGGTGACGTGCACAGCAACTTTCGGTGAGACATTGTTAAGTAGGCGTTGAAGAGGAGGCGGGTGGCAGGGGGATGGAACGAGCTGCGTTTATAGTTTGACAACATGTGATCAGATTGACGAGCTGATGAAAACGTAGCGACTGAAGGAAGCGTAATACCAGTATATGGTTCTCACTTTGGTATTTATGGTGATTGTCAGCGTCATAGACCGTCAGGAGGAGAGTGTCCTCATCATACACCTCAAATATTAAGGTATCATTGTGTCGGATCTGCAATTGCTGAACTACCCGATGCCAGTCACCTGCGAAGCACCACTCTGTGCATGTGGGACTCCTTTGAACTGTAGGGCACACCGTCCATGTCATATACGGTGCTAAACCGCAAGGCGGCTTAAGCTGCTTAAGCTTAATGTGGATAATCCTTTTTTGTCCGAAACTTTCCATGAATCTGGTGGGTACTTTCTGCAAATGCGTAATGTCGGCAAGTAAGTGATTGAGAAGCCTAGTATTATGTGTTAAATAAAGCACGGTAGCGAGTGATACGAGTGTATCATGGAAGTCGAGGAGAAGACGGGGTTTTACGATGAACCCGAAGACGTGTTTGGAGGTAGAACTAGTAGCCATGTTTGAAAATGAAGGAATGAGTGGAAAGGATGTTCAGTCGTTTGAGTTTAGAGTTAGAGCTGGGAAGATGATCGTGTTCTGTCAAGTTTATTTATAACAGCTTAAGAAATGTCAACGGATGAGCAGGAAGTGAATTGCTATAAACAATGTCTGACGGTATGAATACGTGTTAAATGTGAGCGTACGTGGATTATCAGAGAAGTAATATTTCCTATTGATGTGACAGTAATGGAAGTGGCAGTCGAAATGGCATCCTATTGCATGCACTGATGCACACATTAGATACAATAATGCAAACCAAATCCTCATCGAACCGGTAGACTTCTTGTAATGACTTGGTTGATGTGACAGTATCCTGGTTAATTTGTATTTTAATATAGTGTGGGAGGTTACATGACTGATTCTGTTCTATATAGAATAACCCCTGAAGCGTTACGTATGTTGAACTTGAGCGAAATGCGAAGCAGTCGGTGTCAACCAATGAGATGTTAGTGGTCGGATAATTATAGATTTTGACATTAAATGTAAATATCTGTAAGCTTAAACTTTCGTTTCGGGTGGAAAAGTGGCCGGGGAAATAATTGTATTATATGAGTCATTAGGGTTCCACAGTAGTTTGTCTTGTGGGATTACTGCAGGAGGAAGGCTTGCAGATTCAGGATAAGATTTATGAAGAGATAATGAGAAGTTGTGTTGATGCATTTTCGCTAATTGATGGCAACGGTAGGCACCGTTTTCCCTCAGGAAACCCGAATTTAATAAAACTAATGTAACAGGGTTGAGAAGTTAATGGTGTAAATTATGATTAGCAGAGATTAGCAACCAAGTTTTGGCGGCTGGGGCGCACCCATCCAGATACGGAACATGTGTTCTCAGGGAACTGTGGCAGTACGAAAGCGTACAAACAGATCTGGCCCAATTAATTAGCATGCGAGATTTTGACAAGCACAGGTCAGAGTCATTGATGGTCGTAGGGGATGAGAAGTGAATGTTACTAACGTGGCCACGGTGCAGGCGGAGATTTTGTACTGCTGTTTCGAAATGGCAACGTATCTTATGCAATGAATGAATCCCACAGGCGTCGATCCCTGCGGAGTAATCCCTTTGGACTGTCACTGTGCGTGGGTAGTGATTAGCAATTCATGGACAGTAAACCTAGGCTGGTGTGAAGGTGCTATGACGCTGGTCAGTACAATGGGTCAAGTTGGTTCACATGAAGTGGACGTTGGTTGGATTGACGTTACCAACGGTTGGTGGTGGTGTGGCAGTGTGCCGAAGCTTGATTGATGTTTGAATGTCGTAGCATTTGAGGGACCAAGATTGCGGGCACCGGTAACATATGTGCGTACCAGGAGTTGCTCATGGTGCTGAACAGTGATGGCGGATCGTGACTGTAGAATGGCCTTAGGTGCGTGGGTTTCATATGGCTTTGGCGTGGCTGATGCTGGAGCTAGAGGAACTGGCGTAAAATATAGACGCTACATAGCATGTATGGTGGCATCCATGGGGTGATCGAGTAAGGCATGCTTCTGTGCTGAATCACACAAGTGTGACGCGACTGTGGTCCCCTGAGCGGCGTGAGGAGTGGAAACCGACATTCAGCTGAAGGTGGAGATGGTGTAAGATGGCACGAGCAGCTAGCAGACCCAGCGTCGCGGGACGATCGCGCACGTTGTTCAGTCCCGTGGCGAGGAGATGCAGCGTCGCTTGATAGTAGTCGTGCGGGGGAGGCGTAGGTTTATATAGCGACGATGTAATTTCCCACGTTAGTGGAGAACAATGTGTATGGTGAACCAGCGAGAAAGTTGGCGTTATATGATGACCGGGAGTAATGGCGGCGGGGTAAGTAATTATGTGAGGTTGCGACGATGTACAGATTGTTGGTGAGAATGTTTATTGGTGACGTGATGAGTGGGCGACGGGAGGTAAGGGTGGTGCTATGCTAGGTGAGCTGCAACCAAACTGCGGATAGTGTATGTCGCTCGTGGTGCGACAATACACATACGTGCACAGAAAGCGAGAGACAATTGCCTGTGATGCACCGGAGTATGACTGACTATTGGTTATTTTGCAGTTGGGGAACTTCCTTGGGAATGATGGGTTGTTGAGTAGAGTCGGGGAACTTCATGGGCAGTGCTTGGTCATTAGCGCTCTTTTTCCCCCGCTTGGTAGGCTTTGGAGCGCTTTTTCTCTTGAACGTAGTGACATTATCTTGATCAGAGAATCATGACTCAGAGAATGAAAGACTTCCTTAAGATGGGTTCTGAGTCTTTATTAAACTGCGGGTTCAGCATTAATTTTTGTAGTACCAACAGAGATCTTGCATTGTCATACTGAAACTTGGCTGCTATAGTTGGACATGTCCCAGAACATACAATCTGGAGAAAGCAACAGTTTGTTCATTTGGCTGTAATTCATTTAGGATGAGTTAAAAAGACAAATGTGGCTGCTGGGGTTAAGGATTATGAGTCATTACTGATAAGTCTCGGTCGAATATCCATAGTACGGCATGGTATGAATGGAGAGTCAATTACACATCCTTCAGGCATCAAATTGCAACATAAAACCAGTATTACAAGGAAAGTATATGTTACACAGCTCCAAGGGTCCCCAGTGGCCTCCTGCTAAAGTAACCCTCCAGAATAACACTGCCCAGCAACTTTGGGCTTTAGGCTCTTTGCTGTTAATCCGTTCAAAATTCTTTTTAAACTAATAAACTGTGTGCTCTCATTGATATCACTTCCATCTCCTCCACTAAAACCTTCCGCAGCGCATTTGGGTCAATGGCATCCTTGAGAAGCTCCTCAAGATCATCTATGTGACCCCTCAAACCCACCAAAAAACTGCAAAATCTTTGACGTTGACAGTATTCCAAGATCTCATTCATACATATCTGATCTGAAACAACCATCTCAATTCCATCAATGGCAGGATCTGGTTCTCAAACCCTCTCCTCATCTGCAAATAGTACAAGTTTAGAGCCAGTATCTCAGGCGAGGGAGGGAATGTTATGTGCAGGATTTGCTCCCCTTGATACTACGATCCTTAAAGGCTTATCTGCACCAGGTCCTTGGGATGTGGAACCTGATAATCTCTCGCCCAATAACGTCGACGAAATCACAACTGCATAGTATTCCTGCAACAACTTCGAATACTATCCGCCAAACTTATCAGCTCCTTCACCAAGTTGATTAATGACTAGGCCATTTAGAGCAATGGAGCATCTGTAGTCATAGAAAGGTGTTTTAGTAGATAACTTGTAACACCAAAAAGGAAATGGTCAATTCCAGAGAATGATGCAGTTGCATAAATCGCAACCTTAGATGCCAAGATGCCAGAAGAAACACAGCGAATCATGCTTAATAGGCAAGTCCATTCACAATACATAAAAGAATTTCACAAAAAACTTTCAAATGTCTCATAAATAATCTAATTAAACTCGAAACGAGTTTATATTTGCTGGTACATCTTTCTCTCGAGAAAGAATTTTGGCTCGTATTAAGTTTGCTGTCAGGTGTCGTCTGTTAGGCCTTACGCACTTGTATAGAAAAGTCAAGACAGATGATCATAGAAAATTACTCCTAAACTGGGGAATGCCCCAATGAGACTTTTGTTCTTTGATCATCTGTTTACGCTATGTATATAGTGCCTTGAGCTCGGCCTATGAGCTCCAACTTTTGTACATTCTTTTGATTAGTAATATAAAGAGCAAGCTGAACTTTATCCAAAAAAAAAATGTGAAGATGATGTAATATAACAATATTATCATCGAGTTGAATTTAAAAATTTTAAGTTTAATTTTTATCAATAAAATTTAAAGTATTTCTTAACTATATCTTCTCTTTATTTTCTTTTAAAATATTGATAAAATGAAACTAGAATGGAATGGAATTAAATAAATATCCGATGTTTTTTTTTCTCAAGCACATCATTCACGAATAAGGTGGACATGAAATTTCCGCAAGAGGGCAATTGCAGCTGGTGAGCACACAACACACTTATTATCCTTCCTTCCCCACCTTGTGGTTTTCTTTATTTAAGTTTGAATATGACTGATTATTTACTGTAAAAGTCTCATAATAATAGTGAATTTTCTCGATTCACAATTTTTGAATCTAATAAAAAGGAGAGTTGAATCTCCTCAAGTAATCCATATTAGTCATTGTTTTTTTTTAAATAAGAAAAAGGGCAAGTTGAAGGAAGGATCCTTCGGGTGTCCCCACCCACCAGCCACCAGGTTTACGGGTGATGGACCGGTGCAAGGTACATGGGGCTTCGGTGATCTAGATGAAACTTCACA
>JAOYND010008315.1:0-12720 GCA_025802135.1 Lagerstroemia fauriei | reverse complement strand
TTATGATTTGTTAAAATAAAATGATGATAAAGAGAATATATAATGATGTGAAGAACAAATATACTTCTAGCATAGATCTTATAGTATGGGAAGACAAATTACATTTTAGCTTTCTGTAAAAAATAAAAGATCTCATTCGATCTCCTCATGAAGAAAATAAAAATGAAATGGAAAAGAAAGAAAAAGAAGGATAGATACAAAGCAAAGAACGATGGAGCCAAGAGTTGTGTGGGTCCCACTGCACAGAAAAAATTAAAAAAATTAAAAAGAAAATTTCATAGGAACCAAAAGCCAAGGACGACGGCCTGGAGGGCTGTGTAGGTCCTACTGCATAGGAAAAATTCAAATAATAATAATAATAAATTTTAGGAAGCCGTCACGTGCAGCCTAAGAGGGTTGTAACCCTCTTTTACTATATTAAGAATATATATATTCATTATATAACTGGTATTACATGCAAAATATAGAGAACTATAATACTAAATAAAAAAAAATTATAAAATCTTTTTTCAAAATATGAATCAAGTTAACTTGTATCCCATGGTATTAACCGGCAAATAATTAATGCTTATAATTTTCTTCATAGATTTTGATTTAAATTGTATTGATAATATCAAACATACAACTAAAGTGCATAAAGTACATATTTTTTAAATAATTATTAAACTAAGAATTGTAGCAAACCCTTCTCCCCTTCCATATAGCTTTATATAAGAAAGTATTCCACAGCCCACAAAATACACCTTAAAGCAACCTTAACTTTCAAGGCAACCACGAGAAAATTTGGCTTTAGTTTCGAATTCTACATATTCTTCAACTGTTTTCCATGTAGTTTTTTTTATCTGAACCACTGGTATCCAGAAACTCAACTAATTCATTCGAGTCGGGAATGTCCACTATGAGTAAAACTCTCACAAGGTTAATTTTCTTCATTCACACTAACTCTCTACTAACTGCTCAGGAGTATGAATTAACAAGTGGATATTCTCAACTCCTTTCTTTTTGCCAGAAGGGTTTAGCTACAACGAATGAGATCGAGCCACTAGCTGACCCAATAACTGTTACAATGAAATTTAAAAATTAATCGATTATTAGAACCCTAAGGGTTAGTTCAAGTAGATGGAAACATGCGTCTAAATCCTGATAAAGTTCACGACGTCCGATGTTTGATTCTCTCTTTGAGCGCGTAGCTAGCCCTCAGTGAGGCTATTCCACACATGCGTATGGGCTTATCTTAATTCATGGGCTTGTGAGGTATTTATGGGCCGGAAAAAAATAAACTCATCGTGTATTTTTTTTAGTTCAGAAGGTGATTCTTTGTGCACCCCTAAAATCCATCTATGTTCCTCACAGTATGCACCTCTCATTGCGTTGACTCAGTGACTCAATTCCTCTATTTATAAACATACAGGAAAATTGTATAAAATTAGGGAATATAACTAAAATATATCTCAGAATCTTGAAAGATGTTTGACTTAAAAAATCCTGCTCAAAAGGAAATAACCAAGAGTAATGTCAAAATTACGAGAAACTCATATGTAATAGGTATACGATGTGAAAATGCTGATGTAGTGCCACAAACTAATAAAAATAGAAATCAATTATTTCTAGGTTATTTTTTTATTTTTAGGATTTTATTAAAAAAATCTTAAAGAAGTTTAATCTCATTAGTTTTTTATACTACATCAGTACTGCCATAAACTTGTTAGTTTTTTATATAATCTCATTAGTTTTTTATACTCTCCTAAATAATTACCTAAATTTCGGGAGAGTTAAATGTAAAGAGGTGTGTTGCGACACCATTTTCTTGAGACCATTTTGTTCAAGAGTCCTCCATGCTTCGAATGGTCGTCCGTTGACTTCACTCGTATTGAGCTAGATCTCCTCCTCATTTCTTAGTTCAACAAAAAATATGAGTTACAAGTCAAAGGATACCATTAAGAAGTGATATCTTCAGTTTGTATTTCTCATTAAATTCATAAAATATTATTAAGCAATGCACCACTAAAGCTGATTATTTAATAGTGTAAAGCTCGCTCACATGTTATTTGACAAGACGAAGATCACATTTTTGAATTCCCTCTATGCAAGATGTATTAGAAATAGCTCTTTTAGCCTAAATTTTGGTAGACAACAGCTTCTCAAATCATATTAGGCTCTTGACGATACTACGCTGACAGGCAGTCTGTAGTATTAGTTGGAGATTCACTAAAAAAAATACATGGTACCAATTCAATCATTCGTACCTTAAACTTGCATGAAGCAGTCACCAGTGAAGAGAATCCAAACAATTTATTATTGCATACAATTAAAAAAAAATAAAAGAAAATCCAAGCATGGATCTAGACTTCCAATTCTAGTCCTCAACCGCATGTGTTACATCGTCAACAAATAAATGCAAATTCTTGTAATCTAGATCTTACTCTCTCTTTTTAACCAAAATGACGCTTATGACAACGAGAAAGCGATATTAAAACACTAAACTGTGGTGAGAGTATTCTGTGCAGCGGGTATACCACGTGTCAATATTTATGTGGTGTCACATACTAGTAAGATTCAAATTTCAAGATTTTCTTTTATAAAACTCTAAAAAAAAAACCTTAAAAATAACTGAAATTTATTAGTTTATGACATTATGTAAGCACTGTTACGTATTTTCCCTGATAAATGCAAGACTTTCTCCTTATTGTGATAGCTCTTATGCAAAGCTGCATCTAATTATAAAAGGGCCAAGTGCAATATGTGTTGAAAGACAATTAACAGACCCACAAAAGCTTGTACTTTTTTTATTCAACTCAACTGACTTTCTTTGTTGCAAGCAGCAGTTGAAAGAAGTAGAAACATAACCGAACCAGGGTATACTTAATCACAGGTAATTTACTCCATGAGAAAGGCAACCGCAGGTTGTTCATTAGACAGGAAGTCCCGAGTCCTACGGCTATCTTGAGCCAAATCGTTATGGATTAGTATTGCCATAATTGCTTGATAATGACCAAATCGTTATGTGTGAACGGCTACATGGAATAAGTTCACTCTTTCGATTTCATTGGGCCCACCTGGAGAAAATTGGTGCTCACTATTTTCCATAGGAAAGAATTATATTGGGAGTCTTAAAATTTGTCATTTTTTCTAAGTCAGTCCTATAAGTTTAAAAATAGTCTTTTCAATCTTAAATGTTTGATCCATTACACATGTAAAGTTCTTTCCGTGACTTGTCGGTAGATTGTCGATAATATGTCAATAACGCTGTTAAATTCTCTTATTTTGCTATTAATTCATATGACCTGTCTCCATGTCATATGAGTTGGCATCTCTTTCGATATAAACATAGGACTCCGCCTAATAACCAAGATGTTACTCACCTTGGGAGTTATGTGCTCTTTTATTTCTCATTATTTTCTATCATTGTACTAGATCATAGGTCTCATCACTGAAAAATATGATATGACATCGAGCTGTATGAAACATGGTGAACCGGTTCTTTGGTAACCGGCTGGAAACACTGCCTAATCAGATAATTTGTAGCCATACAAAAGAGTTGATGGCATAAGAGGATGTATAAACATCGTTGGTGGCGCGTCATCAACGTACCAATTGTAACTGAAGAGATGAACTTAAGATGTACAATGGAGAAATCATTTATGACCGAAAGGACCATTTTAAAACTTATATAATTGAATTAAGAGAAATAATAAACTTTTAAAACTAGCGTAGCAATTTTTTTGTTTCCAAAGCAAGTAATAAATGATGGACAATTCGTACTCCACATAGTTGAGAAATTTCATAGAGATAGTTTAGGTCTTCCAAGTCCCCCCTTCCTTCGTAGAGTCTCCTCCTATTTACAGATCCTCGTCCTATTCCTATTCCAAATAATGCCATAACTGAGAAAGTCTTTTCCCCTAGTATATATGCCATAACTGATCTATATCTGTCAAACCAGATCTTTAGGTGCAAGTCTTGTGTATAACGGTTTCATCACGTGATAGTGTTTAACATTGACACTAATAAATAAAATTCACTTATTTTTAAGTTTTTAAAAAATCCTAGAAATAACCAAATTTGATAAGTCGGTATCACCCTGTAATCACTATCACGTGATGACACCGTTACATACATGACTTTCTTGATCTACAAATATTATAGAACGTAGCCTTGGATTATCCCCCACAGTAAAGGAATAAGAAAAACTTAATTTCTTATTAATTTAATCGGATTTGAACTTGAATTACTTATTCTACCACTACTTTGCCTCTTATTTAGTAATATATTATGAGTAGAAGAGATCAATGAACACTCTACAGTATCTTGGTAGAATATTGTATCCTAGGGAATATTCTACCTTTCGTAGGTTTGTTATTACTTTTTTGGTCGTAATATGCTATAGAGATATGAAAAACATAGTCATCTTTTTCTTAGTATAATTGTGGTACTTAGTTGATGTAACAAATGTTTTTACTGAGTTTTTTGCTCTTAAAATGTGGGCAAGGAGAGAATTTCATATGAACTGTTTTTGTACATTTTCTTCTCGAATGAAATATCGATACTTAACTTTGTCAATGGAAAAATTCATATTGGAAGATCCTTTAGTGAGTCAACAAGTCTCGAAACTAAATTAATCAGAATACAATAAATTTTCGAATATGAGATAGTGCATAATTTTTTTGAAAAAGGATTTGCTTACACGTAGTAGCCAATATCTTTTTATGAGGAGTATAAATTGACAACAGTGTAAAATTCAATCTCAATAAGTGTTTTATATCCCTGTATTGAATCAAAATCAAATCTTTTATATATGTTATGGATTTACAGTAGTAGCGGCAATTCAACCGCTTTCGTTACATAATATTGAGACTTTTACATTCAACTGCGAACGTATCAGACAAATTGAGTAATCAACTTTCAACACTAACCCATTCAGGGTAGCACCACTAAAGACTTAATATAATTGAAGGATACGATGTGTTTCAAGTCCAGATCTGAAGAGTGCACTTCTGTCAAATGTTTTTGACACATAAATAGAAAGAATTCGAATATGGGACATTAACCTTATAAAAAAAATAAGTGAGTTAGTTTTGAATTATTAGACCAACGTTTTCAGTGATGTGTTGCACCGATGCCATTAATAAATATATAGGACCCTTTCTAGCCATATATATGCCTTACAAATGCCAAGTCCAATATGATTTAGATTCAGGGATTCATTTTTTTTAGTAGGGATTCTCTGTAGCTCTTATAGGTCCATGAGCATTTTCGTAACTGTTGAGAAATAAATTTCACATCGAACAGTTAAAAGATTGAAAACTAAAATATAAGAAGAATTAATATATCCACCTATAAATTTAAACTTTTAGATGAATATAAGTCCAACCTCTTATAAATTCGGTAGATATTTCATAGCAACAAAAAAGAGCATACGTTATCCCAAATACTTCATCCCTCGAGAAAGGAATGGCTGTTTGCTCGTTATCAAACTGAAGTACATGTCCCCACTGCTCCGGGGAGCAAATCATGAAAGGTAGATGCTGCCGTCATCACACAATAATGTCGTACCGCGTATCCTTGGCCATCAAATTTGACTTCTTCCACGCTTTCAGCAAGCTATTATTGAGCAGCCTGACTCGAATCTTCATTAGTTAGAACCAATTGAGCTCCTGAATACAAAATAAAACAAAAAAAGAAAACCAAAATGTCAGTCTGGCAATTAATTTCTGAACCATCCTTTACGCTGCCCGGCAAACCGGCAAGATAGCTAGAATCCGCTATAAAAGAACATGGTTACTGCATAGCCAATGCAAGACGAGACGTGACTTTACATCATATTACCACATAGAGGACGAAACAACATCATTTGAATCAGAGAGGAATGGCGTATAAATTTTTCGTTACCTTCTTCAAATTTCTCGTCTTTATCATCCTCACGACTTCAGTCTCGTGCTCCGCCATTCCTCCGTATTGTCGTAAGTACTTTTCCTTCTTCTATATGTAAAATGATATCACCATATGAATGGAATCTAGTCGAGTCAAATCAAACTCCATTATCATGTCCGTGCGATGACTTCATCAATCAATATTAATATCAATCTTACATTCCACATATTTGTCTCGAGAGCTTTCAAATGCCTGGTTGTTGCAAACTATTGGGGCTCAAAAACTATTTCCAAGCACACCGGTACGTACCTGCGTCGTCGAGGATACATCCAAGGAAGTGTACATATTCATCGGGAATCTTATATAGTAAATCTCCACTAATCAAATATCGACACCCTTAAATATATGGGAATCTTGTAATTGTATATCGAAGTTCCATTCATGGAGTTCTACACTGTGACACTATTGACACTCGGCCTTCATTAGAGGCAGAGATGTACAAGCTAGTGGGCCGTTTGTTTGTTTGTTTGTTTGTTTTTTTTTTTTTCTAGTTCTGAGAAATTAGGCAATAAGCCTAACATGGGATAGAAGAAGAGCTATATAAGTTCAGTCGACAAGAATCAAGTTTGAAGACTTCGATCTGATGTCGAGGGAAAGCTTGTAACAACATTTTAAACTCTGATCAATTTAGTGATTGTTATGAGATTTATGGTTTCTTTCTCAGCTCCCTTACCCAAAATTATGAGAGTACTTCTCAGGAAAATACTGAATCCGATGAAATGACTAAATTTCGAGTTTTTGGAATATTCTGTAGGTGTGCCGCCTCCAGGCGTGGGAATGGGAGGTCGTCAGGGTGCTTCGTTCGCAGCTCCATCTGGTGACTAACTACTCCTGGTCATCTGCCTTGTTTACATATTGTTTTATAGGGAAAAAATGCTTTTGGTACTCAATCTATTGTTTTTCTTTATCATTTCTGTCCTAAACCAATATTTTTTCATTCATATCCTCAACTTTTTGAGTTTCTTACATTTTGATCCTACCGCTATTTTTTTCCATCCAAAAAAGCATATTTCATCCAAAAAAGAATATTCAAATCAAAACTTATTTTTCAAAAAAAAAATTTAAAAAAAGAAAAAAGCAAACCAAAAAAGAAAAATATCGGTAGAGTTTCATTGGTGGCCACATCCCCACCAAAATTGAAACAGATTCCTAATTAAAAACTGTTTGGTGACTATTGTCATTATCAAATCATAATTTATTCTGAGAAAATGAGTTCTAATTTTAGAGGTACACTTGTTAAGTTGCTAGAAACCAAAAATTCCTCAGGGACAATCTTATTGTACTCCTTATTTCCCATTTGATTTTTCTAATTTCTTTAATATTCTTAAATATTTAAATTAAAAATTATGTTTTGGATGGAAGCAGTAATGGTATGACCAAAGTAATAAAAATTCGAAAGTTTGAGGATGTGAATGTTAAAAAAATAAAGGTTTAGGATGAAAATGGCAAAAGCACAAAAAGTTTAGGATAAAAAGTATTATTTAACATATATTATACCAAAAAATATAAATACTATCCCCGTTTCTGAGCCAATAAAATGTTGCTATCAACATTATTTAACTTTTATTTTTGAAATTGAGAGCACAGAATTCATATTGACATGTCAGGCAAATGATTACAAATTTGTTAAATGAAATCTGAAGTGGGAAAATGTGTTAAGAAATTAAAGCATATAAGTATACATAAAATTACCATACTGTGAATTGAGTCACTATTAGCTCTATGCATGGGACTGCCTTCTTAGCTCCTCCTTTTATAGATTCAACATGCTGAGAATACTAGATTTGGGATCTTTCAGGGTCTCATTTTGCAAGTAGAGTGGAAGGAAGCCACCCGGATCCAGCTCACTGCCATCGGAATTAAGTAATCAACCTCTTTTGGCCCTCTGCCTTGTGAGAAAGTCTTGCATGTAATAGATATACCATGTAGTAGTGTTTATATAATGTCACAAACCAATAATAATTTTTCAGTTATTCCTCATATTATTTTTTATTTTTAAAAGAATTTGAAATAGTTGACCATATTAATTTTTGACACCACACAAACAAGGTAGGAAAGAGAATTCTCGTATCAATTTTACGTTAAAAAATTCAATTTTCCATAAACTATAAGTCAATTATAGTACTGGTGCATCATGAGAAGGATGGATTAGAGGGTGTCATTGAGTTTTGCCACTGGACAAATACTCTAAATTCACCCCAATCATGTAGATATTCCAATACATTTATTTTTTTCTTTTTGCACTTACACTTTTGTAGCCAATTTTTGTAATGACAACTATATATATATATATTAATTAATACAAAATGCAAACTATGTATATATGTTGCATTGCTAAACAATTATTTTGCTTCCACATAGATCCAGCTAGCACGCAGCACTGATGGTCATTAGACTAGGAGCGAGCATCATCAGACTTATAGTGCTACCAACAAAGGATCAACTATTTTATACAATAGTCTTATATGTACGATATGAAATAAATATATTGGTTGACTCCATCTAGTTATATGCAACATCGGCCAGTGAAAGTACTGTTATAGCTTAATTTTGAGTTAATGCAAATGTAGTTATTCTTATATGGGTTGGCTCATATCCAATAAAGGGAAAAAAAACTCAATTTGTTAATTATTGGTACCCAATCCTCTTTTTTCCTTTTTGATAATTTATCCAATAAGTTATATTAAACATCAAATAGATTTACAGTGGCGGTTGGTGTCAAGACATAGAGTCCTTTCCCCGGCACAACCATGCCCCGTTGACATAATCTACGAGCTACTGAATTCCTAAAGAGAGAATTTTTTTTTTTTTTGGTTTCCCACCCGGTGTCCGGCCGCCGCAGCCAACCGACTAATCCGGATTCGGGGTACTGTCAGGCGGTTTCCCGGGAACCCCTCCCAACAAGCCACGCTGCGTTCCCAGGGTTTGAAACTGAGACCTCTGGTTAAGCGACACAGCTCCCTTCTAACTGCGCCAACCTTTGTTGGTAAAGAGAGAATTTCATTAACTCTCATTGCTCACTTCCCCACAAATTACTCTCTTTTTTTCTCTCTTTTGCGTGCATTACTTGATATTTGGAAAGTCATTGTAACCTAATTAATCCAAGTTCTAGTTTGATCAATCTGTGAAGGAGTAAAACTCACCAATTATAAATTTTCTCAATTAAAAAACTCGAGCCCAAGATTTTTGTTAAGGGAAGAGGTATTAATTATGAATTTCCCCAACTCATAAGACTTGAATATAAAATCTTATTTATGGAGAAGAGGAACCAAATAATCAGTAAACCCATGTTGGCAATGATCACTTAATTAATTACTTAGTCACTTAATTAATCATATTGTTATCAGATCAGATACGGCCTTACATACATTTCTATTAAACATCCGGCAGCGAATAAAACCAAGCATGGTTTAATTTACTTGCGTGCAACTCCAAATAAGTGAACAAAATACATGCATGGAAGAAATGAATTGCGAAATCCAAGTATAGCTCTAACCCGCAACCACAAGTGCTACATCTGAGTTCTTATTAAAAATCTACGGCTTTACCAACATGAGTTGGTTCAATTGGTAAATCACTTATTCCTCTTAAGCAAATGTGTCAGGTTCAAGTCCATGTGTATGAAGAAAACTTATGTTGAAAGAGTTTTAGCCCTTATTGGCCGACCCAGTTCGAACCACTAACTAAAAATTTAGGCTATATTTTCCTAAATATGCATCTTCTAGAACAGAATATGGTGGCAAGCCAGATAATGCAGGTGAGAAAATTAAAGGCGAATATAAAATATTAGACAATCCTCTCTTTTTATCTATTAAAAAAATCAGATTCCAATTTATAATTGAAAATCTTGTCGTCGGCAGGCAGAACCACACTGTTGAGAAATGAATCTCATATCGGACAAATAATTAAAAAAAGCCTGATTTATAAGAGAGTGAGTTCCACCATCCTATCAGCTTGAGTTTTTGGGATAGACATAACCCCAACCTTTTGTGGGCTAAGTGGAAAATTTCACACACTCTAATTGACGCAGTCCTTGCTTCTATTCCCATCTATACAATATCCCTGTCACATAACCAAAATCCCACCACAAATAAGATAAACCAGTTAATAAGGTGATTTTGGTGGGGCTGCAGAGAAAAATAAAATGGTCATCCTGCTTCAATTACACGTCTTGATCCCTATCCAAAGAAAAGAAAAACGCTATTAATTAACCGGGCTTTCTTTAAAATTTTCATCCATACTGAAAAATTTTATATAATTCATAAGAGAGGGGGAGAGTAGAGATTAACGTGGTCGGCCATAATTCCAAGCATGGACGTAGACTTCCAACTCTGGTCCACAACCACAAGTTTCACATTGCCATCAATGAAAAGATGGGACTCAAATTCTAACCCAGACCTTACATAGTTAGGTTATTCGAATGGCTCATATTATGGGCTAATGGAGCACCACCAAATGGCTCTAGTTGTTTGAAGTATTTATAAGCTCATATCTGAGTCCAGTGCTAATGTAGCATGAATTCACTTATGGCTAGCTACTTGTGGCATGAGTGTTTGATTTGGTCATAAGATCTTCTGTGAATGGTTGTGCAACTTGGTTGACATGACTGCTATTAGGGAATGGTATCCACACTGATGTGATTGTGGTCAATAATCCCACTCGATGGTCATATGGATATCTAGGTAGCTGGAATGGTAAGTTGGTTGAGATCTTTAGGTTGACTAATATAAGCCGGTTTGGGCGATTGGTTATGATGTCGGGTTTGATGACTTATGTCTACATCAGTCATTAAAATAGCTTTGGATATATAAGACCCTCTAGTGCTGTAAACTCCAACTCAATTCCTCCTCGAGAAGACCAACAAATTGCTAGAAATAATGGCTTCACCATGGTTTGTCAAAATTTGCTTCAGATATCTGAGAATCTTCATCATTATAATCATCTACGCCCAGTTAGTTCCTCGACCAAGTGATCTCTGCCAGAAGCATGGCGGGGCTAACTTCAGGATCCCCCGTTTGCGGTATGCGACCTTTCCATTGATGCTGGGTGGGGAATTGGACTTTTGTTTTTCCTATAGGGATATGCATTTAGCCCAGGTGGATATGAATGTTATCAGTTACCTCGAGCTGGCTGACACAGGAATTTACATCTGTATAATGTATATCTAAACATGTTTAAGGGTCACGTCCTTTTGGCTCGAAATATGCTTGTCAAACAAGACTTCAAATAGATTGTTCTTTGACCAAGAAATGAAATCAAGGTCAATTCCATCGACGCAAAAGTTACGGTTATATTTGTAATTTGAGATTTAGAAAGCTGGAAACTGTTCAGAGAAGCTCGATTCATCTCAGAACAATAGACTAGAAAGTGTACCCTTAATATTTTTTTAAAAACACTTTTTATGGTATGTGCCATTTAGTTGAGTTTCCTGTTTAAAGGTATGTCTTAATCATGAGCGTAGATTTCCCAGATAATGCGATTCATCATGCAATGGATCTTCAGGTTACACATATAAACTGAAGGGACCGCAAAGAGAAGGGAAGCACCTCCCATTTCTCCACAATCGGGGCATATTTTGTGTACCTTGTAAATAGATTTATGGTGCGGGACCCTTCATTAAGTAAAGCATCATTTATGCAAGTTTTATCGATTTTTCTATATTTTTTTAATTATTTTTTCGTCTCCCTAAAATCCATCTATTAGCTTTTATTTGAGTTTTGACCCCTTAATTAGATATTCTAGATAGGTCATGACCAATCTAGTATATATAATGCAAACTAAAAGATGCTCTGGATGATCAGTTCCTGCAATCAATTAATACTGACGTTTCGGAAGACTGCAAGTTATGTATGTTCAACTAATTCTTTTTAATCCTTTAAAATTACAGCTAAATAGTCATTTAGCCTCCACTGGCAAGTATATAGAAGACCATTTTGATTTCTTTTGATTATGCTTGCAGCTCGGTTGCTGAGATATGTAGGATTTCACAAAACTAGCTTAATTGTTTTGTGCAGCTTACGGAGGTATTGATCCAGATCATCCAAGCGGCGGTCATGGCTGTTAACTAATGCAGATATAACAAAGGAGATTGAAGTATAGTCCACCCCCACTATACTGATGTGGGTTGTATCAGTTTTTTTTTCCTGTGGTTACAAGGGCAACTCTTAAGCTTAGAACAAGCATCAAGAAGAGAGAAATAAAGGGTACATGGTATCCCACTAAAAAAAAAAAATCAAAACCTGGACAATTGGCTCGGGTTAAAAAGGATGCAAGTGCAGCTGTATCATATCCCTTTTCTCTGTATTATAAAGCTATTATTGTACACATTTGTATGGCACTCCCGATTATCTCAATTTGTTGTATTTGGAACTCTAAAAGTGAGGAAGAAGTTGGACTCGCTCTACCTATAAAAATTCCTGACAAAAATGTTGTAATTATAAGCAATGGCTGCAACATTGAAGATTGTCCGAACACCTTAGCGGGCAGTCAAAGGATATAAAGAGAGTTTGGTACAACTGGTATCGCTCTCGTCCTATAACTTAGAGTTCATGGGTTTGATCTCATCAACGGAATTTCACATGCAGCTTTTATTCCCTTTTCCTTCTACCCTTTCTAGGTTTACTTGTCTCCTTTGTATACTGGAAAAAAAATGAATTAAAGAAAGAAATGGGACTAACTGAGTCAAACAAAGGGACAAGTCAGTGTTTGATCAGGTAAAAAAAAGGGAAGAACTAAGTGGCTAATTAATTTCTAAACCATCTTTGACGTTCATCCAGCAAATTCCAACAAGGT
>JAOYND010008214.1:0-12720 GCA_025802135.1 Lagerstroemia fauriei | reverse complement strand
CGACTTAAAATAACAGTCCAACTCCCCATGCTGCTGGTCATCCCATAGCACACCATTTGAGTTGACTGTGCTGGGCTAATTTAATACAGAACAATAATTTAGATAATGATTTATTTTTTCTATAAACAATATATAATTTTCTATTAGAGTTGCATTCATACTAATGAAACATACAAATTTCGAGGGTTTAAGAGTGTTGCGGAATTGGAAAATTTAGGCCTTTTAAAGAAAGAATTTTAGTACATATATAAAGCTAAATAGTGAAAAAAATCTTTCCAGAAAAATGTTTTATTTTTACATAAGTAAAACATTTATTTTGCTAGAGTTCTTCACTTTTTAGATTTTCTTACACAAAACTGAAAAATCTTTGCAGTACTAATCTTTCATCGGTCTTAATTACTGGTATCTAGACGTTTAGTGGACTCTAATTAATCCAGCTCGAGCTGAATGAACATATTGAGGGTAAAGATCTGTTAAGTTGAATTTTTTTTAAAAAAATAAAAGACTTGAACCCGATACTTTACTTAAATGGAAGAGGTGCCCCACTACTCCAACCAATTCACTTTGCTTTCTCAAAACTAATATTTGCAAAATGAGATATTAGCAACGATAATAAATATGATGATATAATTTATTATACATATAATAGCTATTTATTTTATTAAGAGCAATTGTAGAAATTTGTCCATTAAATCTCATGATAAGACACACGGACTTTTTTTAGTATAATCTATGTTTTTTTTTACTGTAATTAATTTATGTTTGTTTTAAAATAGGGAACCAGTGACATCGATGCCGTCTTTTTTGCTTCTACATTTGAGGACAAGGATGAGTTTGGCAGCTTTAATTTTCCTATCACCGCAGATCATGTGAAACCTCTACAAAATTTGAGATTTCTTGAACTGTATTTGACATACATTGAGGTTGACTTTAAAGATGCTATCCAAGATCTAAAATGGTTCGCTTGGCATGGTATGGGGAATTTTTTGCGCGACCAATTTAGAGCTGAAAGATTTAATCGTTCTTGATCTTTCATGTAGCATAATTCAACCTCATTTGTTGGAGACAATTAAGGTACACAAATTTGCAGATTTATTTTATTTTATTTTTTTATTTATCTATTTACAATCACGGTTAAATAAATTAATTACTCTTTTTTAGATAGGAAAACACCTTAGGCTCTTGAATCTTTCAAAATGTTTGTCCTTGTGGATGGGATATGACCTGGTACTTCCAGAAGCATTGGGAAATTTGAGCTCATTAGTTGAATTGGATGTCTAATCCAGCGATGTCAAAAGGATTCCAAAATCAATTGGAAATCTCAAGAATCTGAGAGTGATGAATATGAACTCTTCTAGTGTAATTATGTTACCTGGTTCCATTGGTGACCTTAAAATGCTAGAGGAGTTGCATGCGGCAAATAGTGCATTGGAGTACATTCACGAAGACATTGGGAGGTTGCACCAACTGAGAATCTTAGGTCTGTCAAATTCCAAAATTTATCGGCTGCCATCGACGATCGATGAACTCTCTTTCCTCCAACATCTTTTCCTAGAAGGATATGACCAAATTCGAGCATTGCCAAATCTTCCATTGAGTCTGACCATCCTGCATGTTAGTTCTACGATGCTCCGGAAGCTGCCTAATCTACTGAACCTAAAGCTCCTGAGTCAGTTGTTGTTGAGTGGGAACATGTATGCAATGAGCTTCATGGCGATTCACTTGTCATCCAAAGCAAGTTGGATAAACAATTGTCCCTCACTAGAGAGCTTTGAGTTAGCCTTTAGAAGCATCACTTGCATACATATGGAGACTGCGGCCTTCCCTCACCTCAAGCAGCTTCAATTATGTTGTCTAGACTTAGAGGTTATCGGACAATTTCCCTTGAACTTAACGGCGTTGTGCCTAAGTGCTATCATTGCAGAGGTGAGTTTCCTAGGTGCCTTAGGGAAATGGAGGTGTTAAACTGCTTGGAGCTTTCGCAATGCAGGTTCGCAGGTGAGCTTATTTTACCGAGACATCTGAGGACTTTATGTGTAAACCGGTGCAGTTTGCCTCATCCTTCCGTTGATCTGTCGGGATTAAGGTTGTTACAACATCTGAAAATTACTAACTGCGAAGACCTAGTGGCTGTTCGAGGAGTCGAGAACATGGAATTCTTAGAGAAAGTTACAATGTTTGGTTGTTGATCCTTGAAAGAAATCTCGGATCCATCAAAGTTTGAGAGACTCGTAGTTTCAACGGATGATGATGAGCCCTTCGGAGGCATTAAAGATATCATCAAGAAGGATCCGATTCCATACTGTGATAAGGCTCGTGAAATCGATCTTGAAGCCATGAATAAAGAAAGCCTTCTGGATCAGTTGTTTCTTTAAATGACGAGTCACAGGCTTGTATTAATATGGTATAAGTTATATATATGGAGAGACATTTTCTGTTTTCTTCCCTTTTTTTTTTTCCTTTTTCCCCTGGTTATCGCAGAGCTGGAAAGATATGTATGTGTACATCTCCTGCTATATATGTCTGCTTTAATATGAATTTAGAAAAGGCATATACAGTCGTATTCACCATGGATGACTGCTGAAACAGAAGGAAATTCTTCGGTGAATTGAGATAATGATTGACGCGGTAAATTTGACCAATGATTATTTGATAAATCAGCAGTAAAAATGTCACATCATTTTTTAAAAAATAAATATTTTAATATATGAAAAATGTGGTGTGACATTTTTTTACCAATATATCAAATAACTGTTGATTAGGTCACGGATGACGTGGTGAACTCGAATTCACCAAGAATTGTTCCCTCAACTCAAGAAATCCCTTGCTTCATGTGCGTGTCTTAATTTTTCTCGGCTGGAAATTCTTAAATGATTTTTCATGAAATCATATACTCTAGGTATGAATATTCAGCAACATCCATAATAACTTTCGCGAAGTCGAAAATAACTTTTTCTAGAAAATTTCATTTCGCAAATGGTTTGATGCATTGGAAACTAGACTCATGGAACTCCGTAATAACACAAAGTTTGACCACGTATTAATGCACACCTGACTCCGAAATTCGTCTGCAAGTTTTGAACTCAGTACAGCTCTCATTTGTTATAATACATCTAGAATTCTCCAAATTAGATTTCCAAATATGGAAAATTATTTTTATTGAGTTAAAGAATCTCATTCGACAGATTCGAGAAGGATCTTATTTATTTATAAGAGAATTGAGTTCCACACTTGGATCAGATTGCTTAAGTTTTTGGATATGACGTGAGTTAGATATAGGCAATGGAAATTCAATAGTCAAAAATAAGAAATTATATCTAAAGAATAAAAAAGCAGAAAAATAAAAACAGATCGCGTAATTTTAGAATTAAACTCGAGTGGGTATTGTTTTAAATCTAATAGCCCTCTCTCTTCCGACTTCTTTCTTTCGTAATTCTTCTTACTTCTTGTATCGAAGAGTAAAAAACTATTCTTCCAATACCCATAAACACCGAAGCCTAAGCCGAAAATCGCAGCTTTATATTCTTAAATGATCTTACGGACGTGGTAAGGAAGGATTAGTGATTTCATTTTTTGAAAATTAGTTTTGAAAGATATTTGAATGATTATTATTATTTTCTTTCATTCTAACTGATGCTTGACTTGACGAAGGGATGAATCTGGTGATGGAGAGGGACTATGGGTTCGGAACGGCTTTTTGAACAAACCATGAACACCCTTACCAGCAGCAGCAATTACTAGTTTAATTATCATCCAAGTAAAACTCACAGATTTTCGGTTTTTGGCGCCAACTACATCCAACGTGACAATTGGGCATGCAGTTCTCCATTCTAGACATGAGGTTAAGTCCATGGTTTAGGGCAGCTTTGCCTCCAATCGAAATTCACTTTCGTTTGTATGATTTAAGCTTATCTTATAAGATCTACATTGATTACGCAGTTACGAGCTGAGCACATAGTGAAAAATTGTATCTACGTCGAACTTATTCTTGGCATGGACTTCTTAAATGATCATATCATTGTATTAAGAAAAATCACTTACTTAAAAAATTAATTATTAATCAAGAATTTATTTTAATCAAATACGAGTCAATTTTTATCTATTTTCATTATATTATAGATATCCGTCCACAAGAGGAATTTGTCTAGTGTTTTGAAAAGATACAAACTTCAATCAGTAGTTCTTTTTATTATCTGTTTATTCTGGGGGTGGAAAGATAAGTATATACGTACTTACCATGTACGTCGTCGACGTGTTATCATGGGTTTATTTGGATAAACGTTATGAAAAACTGCCAAAATGTCACATGTAAACATAAGTTCACAATCTATTCAGATATGAAGTTAAAAATTCTCTTTCTATATACATAGCTATATTTAAGGACAAAGAAAGAAAGGTATATAAAGAGTTTGTCTGCAAGTTATTCTGCAAGTTATTCCTTTATCCGTGTTCCAAGTCAAGAATAATCCTCCAAACCGAGAACTAGTTCTTTGCTTCATATATGCATCCTAATTATTCTCAGCTTCAAATTCTTAAATGATCTCATAGACATAGTGAGGAATAATCCGTGATTTCATTTTCTGAAAACAATTATGACAACAAATGTTTGAATGATTATTATTCTTTTCTTGCATTTTGATTGATGCTTGACGTGACAAAATGGTATAAATCAAGAATTTTCTCCCTCGCAAGCAAGTGAATGATGTAGAGATTAAAGGATCCTATAAATAGAGATCATCTATCTAAGATGGGCACTACACAACCTACAAACAAAAAAACATCTTGTGTTCTATCACATTCCCAAAAAACTTTCCTCATCTATGGCAAGAGAGGCAAGCAGTGGGGAGAAACCACAGAGTGATTACCAGGTGTTCCTGAGTTTTAGAGGATGTGACACTCGACATGGATTCACGGATTGCTTGTACCATTTCCTAACTGACGCTGGGGTTCGCGTCTTCCGGGACAATGAAGAGCTCCGACCGGGCGAAAAGATCAAGGAGGTTCTGACGGCGATCAATAGATCCTTAGTCTGCATACCGATCCTCTCCAAGAACTACGCCAACAGTAAATGGTGCCTGTTCGAGCTTGCTAAGATGGTCAAGCTTAAGAAGGACGTGATGCCGATCTTCTACAAGGTGGAAGCGGACGACGTCAAACTCAAGACGAAACTGTACACTGATCACCTGAGCAAGTTCGGGGAGGGGTACGATGCCGAAAAAGCAGAGTGGGAAGGAGCCCTCAAAGGGGTCGGCGGCATCTTTGACACATCGCAGATGGAGGGGACGTTCAAGGAGGTTGGCCGGATCAATGCATGGACCATAATGGATAATCCCGGGTAATTCAACTTTTCCTTCATTTTATTTGACTAATGAGAAGTGACCTATTGCTTGCTAATAATGATTTTTATTTTGGCCTGAGCTCATTTTCAGTCTATTAACCCTACTATTTATTTTTGGGTCACGGGTCCATAAGTTTAGAAAGGAACAGAAAGAAATGGGAAAGAAAGATCAAGTTGTTCCACCAGTGGGATATTTAACCAACCTTTTTCTCTTGGTTTATTTTTAATTTTAATTACCTTTTTTTAATGAATATTCTTAATTTTAATTGTCAGCAATGATGACGCTCTCAAACTTAAAACAAATGTACTAACACATGATTATTTCATGATAAGAAAAACCAATATTAGAAAAAAAAAACTTTTCTAACAAATTCATTGGTTAAAAATTATATGTTGACGTAATATTAATAATTTTTATATCTTAAGGAATACTGAAAAGAAACACGGCAATAACAGTATTGATAAATCTCTCTTCCTATGTCAAACACCTTTCATGCTTGGTTTATTTTTCGACAAATATCTTTTAACATAGAACTTAGAGCAGAAATTTTTCTTTTTCAATATTACAGGTAAATTGCTGATAAAAGCTTCTGCCACCTTTCCTTTTCTTACTTTTGAATATTTCAGACAAGCTACAGTTAGATTGTTGCAACGACTCGTCTGAAACTTTATTTTTTAAAAAAATATATTTACGCAGCTTGGCAACATAGGTAATGTTCCAATAAATCAAGGATAAAAATTTATTCGATCTGAGTATGAACTAGCCTACTGAATTGAACTGTTCTTAATATTCTTAACTTGAACAAATTTTTGGCGTACTTTTTCTAAGAATTTCTCTTTTCATGTTTGATTTGCCAGAATTTACATAAACAATTCCATAATTGCTTCAACGCACATTTCTTGATGAAATTCCCAGAAATTTGGCGAGAGCTTTCATGGCTTGAAAAGAAAAAGAATTGTTTTCCATCCACTTAGTTATTGGATAATTTATTTTTCCGAAGAAATTTTCAAACATGTCATATAACAAAACCAGTGTCTGAAACTTCTGTCTTGGAACAAATGGGAAAACTTCTCTACTTGGGGTTTCTGTCCTGGAACAAATGACCATTTATTTCTTTACTTATAGTGCTCAAGTAACCGATGATTTCGTTTATTAAGAGGATGATACTTTATCTGACAGTTATGCGGAACTTTGTAAAGAAGTAGTTCGTGAGGTTCTGCACAAGCTGGAGGTGAAGCATAAAATATTTGAGAGTCCATTGATTGGAATCGACGATCATGTGAAAACTATAAGGAAGCTGCTAGATATCGGGTCTCCGGATGTGCGGTACGTTGTGATTCATGGAGTGGGCGGTGTCGGTAAGACTACTCTTGCCGAGGTTATTTTCAATCAACTTTGTGATAGTCAGGGAGGCTTCCAACGTTGCTGCTTTCTCGACAATGTGCGAGAAACGGCAAACAGTCATGGCATCGTATATTTACAGAATAAATTCTTGAAGGAACTCGATCCAAGGATAAAGAAAGTCCGCGATATTGATGCGGGGATCAAGGCTATAAAAAATATCGTCAACAACAAAAAGGTTTTGATTATTCTTGATGATTTGGACCAACGCAAGCAAATTGACAGCCTGGCAGGAGATTCCATCTGGTTTGATTTGGGAAGTAGAATAATCATCACGACCAGGGATCCGGCCTGTGTTGTCAAGCATCCTAAGATATGGTACTACAACATGTCTGGGATGAGTTCCGATTGCGCTCTTCGACTATTTTGCAGGCATGCATTTAAGATGGAGTCACCTCCTGCCGAATACCTCAATATCTCAAAGAAGGTTGTTTCCGCTTGTGGACGGCTTCCTCTGGCTCTCGAGGTCGTGGGTTCATACCTTCACCATATAGATACAGAGCACTGGGAATCTAAGATAGAGATGATAGTTTCACATGCCGACATCCAAGAGAAGCTTATGATAAGCTTTAAGGCCCTGGATCCTCGAACGAAAGAAATCTTCTTAGATATAGCATGTTTTTTCATTGGCAAATGTGCAAGGTATGCAAAATACGTGTGGCAAGCATGCGATTTTCACCCCGACGAGGGAATTCAGCACCTTTTATCCATGTCTCTGCTCAAAATCAGTGAAGATAATACCTTCTTGATGCATGACTTGCTTTGGGACCTCGGAAGGGAAATTGTTATCCATGAAAATCTCAAATGCCCTGAGAGGCGTAGCAGATTGTGGTCCCGAAAAGAAGAAGTGGAGCGCGTCCTATCAAGGGAGAAGGTACGTCCCAACCTTAGCTTCGAAAGTTGTTCTGTTTTTATGTTCTTCTACTTTTTGGTGGCACTGTCTTCCATGACTTGATATATATAATGGTCCTCCTTAGCTCTATCGGCTATCAAATTGGCATGTTACTCCCTCTAGCTTCCCACTTGATGGTTGAAGTTTATAAAACAACATTTTGAAAGTTTGTTTTATCGCCAACTATCCGTAAGTCAATGAATAGGTCCAGTTTCAGTTGACCAAAGATGGAACTATTCAAGTTATGAAATTTTTCTATTCACAGGTCTTGAAAGTCTGATGATATTTTACAAGAGGAGAAGTTGAGTCGGACATAGAACAATGATATATTTTTCTAAAAACTAATATAACTTTCAAGTAAAGTGGTGTTCATACTAATTAATGAAACTTGCGACTTCCAGTAGTAAAAGGCGTTGTTGAACATGAAAATCAAGGCCTCAAATGAAATTGAAAAAAAAAATGAATCTGGGCTGCAGTCGTAGATCTAGAAGATCGATTCAGGTTATCGATAAATTTCAATAAACATTCAGACACATTTTGGAAACTTAATTTTCACAGAAAGAGATATTATCCGAATCTGTAAAAAATTTCGTATTGTTTGCACTGATTTGTAGGGAACAGGGAAAACCGACGCGCTTCGACTAATTTGTGACAACTACGACGATGACGATGACAATGACGACCACAACGATGACAGCGATGACGGCGATAGTGGCGACGACAATGATGACAGCGGCAGCGGCGACGACGATGACGACAGCGAGGACAGCGGCAGTGGTGACGACGACAACGGCGACAGCTTGGGCTGCAAGAGGCTTCCTGTTACACCGAGCCAAATGAAACCTCTACAGAACCTGAGATATCTTGAATTGGGGGAGGTCTATTTGGAAGGTGACTTTAGGGATACTCTTCAGGATCTGAAATGGCTTTCTTGGTACTGTACGGAGGATCTTATTGCCGCCAATTTAGTGCTAAAAGACATAGTCATTCTTGATCTTACAAGTGGTATTCTCTCCGATGAGGGGCTGAGCACAATTGAGGTACGTATATAATCTTGCAGTTTTATCTCTCTATCTGTCTTTGTTATTTCTGTAGTTGTAAGGCCATGCTCAATCTTTGTCTGTTTAGATAAATAAATAAATCATTTGCTAACATCTGGTCGTCGGTAAAGGGATTCAAGAGTCCAAATGGTCGGTGTCTTGATAATATGTCCCATATCATATGGGCCATATGTGATTAACTTTTCTTGGAATTTTACAGGTCGGAAAAAATCTTAAGGTGCTTAAATTTTCAAATGGCCCAGTAATTTCGTTTGATATATCCTGGGGGGCTGGGGAATCCTCGAAATTAGCAAAACTCTTGGAAAAATTGAGGTCATTAGTGGAGCTGGAAATTTCATGTTGGCAGCTCAAAGAGCTGCCCTCATCTGTGAGAAATCTCAAGAACTTAAGGGTGATGAATTTAAATGATTCCAGTATATTAGACTTGCCCGATTCCATTGGCGACCTTAAGAAACTTGAGGAGTTGCATGTTGCAAGTAGCTGGTTGGGGCACATCCCCGAAGACATTGGAAGGCTGCACCGGCTGAGAATCCTAGACGTTTCGCATTCCCAAATTAGTCATCTGCCATTGACAATCGATAAACTGCCTCTCCTCCAGCACCTCCGTCTAGAAGAATGCGACCAAATTCAAGAAATGCCAAATCTTCCCTCGAGTTTGACCATCCTACGTGTTAGCTCTAAGTCGCTGAAGAAACTCCCTAACCTATCAAGCCTAAGACACTTGCATGACTTATTGCTGTGTGGGGACTTGCATATGCTGAGCTTACCAGAAAAGCATTCCAATGCGAACTGGATAAATAGTTGTCACTCGCTAGCGAGCTTCGAGCTAGCCTTTAGAAGCATCACCCACATAGAGATGGAGAGCGGTGCCTTCCCTCATCTCAAGCAGCTCCGATTATGCTGCCCAGACTTAGAGGTTATCAGACATCTTCCCTTCAGCTTAACGAAACTCCACCTCAGTGCTGTCATTGCAGAGGTGAGCTTGCCTGCATGCCTTAGGGAAATGGAGGCGTTGAACTACTTGGAGCTATCGCAGTGCAGGTTCATCGGCGAGCTTCTCCTGCCAATACATCTGAAGACTCTGCGTATAAACCGGTGCAGATGGCGTCAACCCTCACTTGACCTATCGGGATTAAAGATGTTGCAGCATCTGGCAATTACTAACTGCGAGGAGCTGGTGGCGGTTCGAGGAGTCGAGAACATGGAGTTCTTAGAGAAGGTTACTGTGCTTGGCTGTCAATCCTTGAAAGAAATCTCAGATCTATCGAAATTTGAGAGACTGGTTGTTGCAACTGATGATGTTGGGCTCTTCAGAGGCATTGAAGATATCATTGTGAAGGATCCGATTGAAAACTATGATCTGCCTAGTGAAGTCCATCTCAAAGCCATAAATTAGGATTTTATGTTGGATCTGTTGTTTGATTAAATGACTAATCGTGGGCTTGTATTAATATGGCATAAGTTATGTGGAGTGATTTTCCTTTTTCTTTTTTCTTTTTCTCTTGTTTATCGCTGAGGTGGAAAGATATATATGTGTACATCATCTGCTATATATGTTTGCTTTAATATAAATTTAGAAAGGAATATACAGTCGTATTCACTATGGACGACTGCCACCGGAAAAAAAAGGAGAAATTATTAGGTGAATTCAGATAACGATTGATGCAGTGAATTTGACCAATGATTATTCAATAAATCAGTAAAACAATATATCATCATTTTAAAAAGTAAATATTTTAATAGATAAAAAAATGTGATATGACTTTTTTCTTACCGATGCATCTAACGACTATTAATTTAGTTTAGGATGACTTGGTGAACTTGGGTTCACCGAGAATTGTTCCCCCAACTCAAGAACTAATCCCTTGCTGCATACACGTCTTAATTTTTCTCAGTTTCAAATTCTTAAATGATCTTACCGATGTCCAAGGAAGAGCCAATGATATTTTTCATGAAAACATATACTTTAGGTGTGGATATTCGGCAACATCTATAATGACTTTCACGAACTTTTCCTAGAAAACTAATGTTTGATGCATTGGAAACTAACTAGACTTGCAGAACCCTGTAATGATACAACTCTTATTTGTTGTACATCTTGAATTCTCCAAATTAGATATTCAAATATGGAAATTTTTTTTATTGAGTTAAAGAATCTCGTTCGATTGATTCGAGAAGGATTTTTATATTTATAAGAGAATTGAGTTCCACACTTGGATTGGATTGCTTAAGTTTCTGGATATGATGTGAGTTAGATATATGTAATGGAAATTTAATAGTAAAAAAATTACGGAATTACGTCCAAAGAATAAAAAAGCAAAAAAAATTAAAAGAGATCGTGTAATTTTAGAATTAATCTCGAGCGGGTATTGTTTTAAATCTAATAGGTCTCTCTCTTCTGACTCCTATCTTTCTTAGTTCTTCTTCATGTATCGAAGAGTAAAAAAACTATGTTGTCAAGACCCATAAAACGCCGAAGCTTAAGCCGAAAATTGAAGCAGCCTTCCTAGCTAGGGTTAGGTGGACTAGGAGCAAGACGATGACGACCATGACTCGTTACCGGAGACCTGCTGGGACATCCCGAATTGGCATGTCATTACTATTAAATAATTCACATATACAAAAAGATCATTACGTAGATAAATTGGCACAAAAACGTTGCTAATTTTCAATATAAGAATCATTAAAAAAAGAAATTTCTCCTATGAAACACTACTTGCACCTTTGTGTACTCTCCTTCTTTATTAGTGCACTAAGTCGACAATAATTCTCCCAACCAAGAACTAATTCTTTACTTCACATAGGCATCCTAATTATTCTCAGCTTCATATTCTTAAGTGATCTTACGGACGTGGTAAGGAAGATCTCGTGATTTCATTTTTCGAATATCAGTTTTCAAAAATATTTTAATGATTATTGTTCTTTTCTTGCATTCTAATTGATGCTCGACTTGACGAAGGGATGAATCTGGTGATGAAGTGTGTTCTTGCCTTCCTCACCCTCTAGGGATATAGATTTCATGTATATCAAGTTAATAGAAAGAGATCACTGTGTTCATTTGCCCCATGACATTCTTGTCGGCCCACGCGGTTGGGTTCCATATGCAGTTGTCATCGTCTTCCCTACACAACTTTGACAAATACATTATTAGCTGGCTGGAAGTACAGGAGTTCTCAGTAATCGGTTCAGTTCCGAACGGTTTTTCGAACGAACCATGAACACTCTTACCAGCAGCAGCAATTGCCAGTTTAATTCTCATCCAATTAAACCTACAGAGTTTTGGTTTTTGACGCCAACTACATCCAACGTGACAATTGGGCATGCGGTTCTTCATTGTACACATGAGGTTAAGCCCATGATTTAGGGCAACTTTGCCTTGAATCAAAATTTGCTTCCTTTTGTACGATTTAAGGTTTTCTTAATAGGTCTATGCTGATTATGCAGTTACGAAGTGAGCACAGAGCGAAAAATCAGATCATAGTGAAAAATCGGATCGATGTTGAACGATAATTAATGAATCATTTATGTGTGTGAGAGTCTATATGTGTGTGTGTGAGTCTATATGTGTGTGTGTGTGTGTAATGTTGAGGAGAAGGAAAGAAAAGCATTTACCAAGTCTCCAACCAAAGAACCTATTCTTGGCATGGACTTCTTAAATGATCATATCATTGTATTCTGAAAAATCACATACTTAAAAAATTTATTATTAATAAAGAATTTAATTAATCTAATACGAGTCAATTTGTATGTTTCATTATATTAAAGAATCGTGCATAAGAGGAATATGTTAAGTATTTTGAAAAGATACAGACGTGTGCCAGTAATATATATATTTTTTTAATTTGTTTATCCCAGGGTATAAAGGTAATTACTGGTTTATTTGGATAAAAATTTGAGTAAACCTACAGTTTGGTCCCTGATGTTTCTGACAGCCAACAATTTGATCCCTCTCCTTTTTTTGCCAACATATTGACCCAAACATCCATTCATTTGCCACCATTCTACTCCACCCGTTACACCACCGTCA
>JAOYND010008213.1:0-23045 GCA_025802135.1 Lagerstroemia fauriei | reverse complement strand
GGGAGAGCAGACAACTGAGGGCACGAGGGACACACTGTGAGGAGAGTGTGAGTGCTGAGTCTGTTGTTGTGAGGAGTCGAGTGAGGAGTGCAAGCAGTCGGGACTGTGAGGCATATACTCGACGAGAGTCTGTATGTTGGGTTTTTCATACTTGTTGTGATATAATACAAGTGGAGTTTTCCCAACCTCTTCTGTGTTGCTTCGATCGTCTCTAGGCTTGTGAGCCTCGGTTGTGTGGAATTCGGTGGCTGGTCAGCAGAGCGAGCTGTTGACGCCTAGCGGCAGCCAAGGTATTCGAGTGGTATTCGAGTAGCGCCCTTGGCCCCGTGACAATAACCATCTTTCCAGAAGCCATAATGGACTTCAGGGACGTGAGCAAATTTCATGCGATCTTCCTCCTGCACATTTATTAGTTTCTCAGTGAATACATCGGACATGTCGAAGAACTCTAGCACTTTCAGTTTGGTCAAGAATTCGATCCCAGATGGAAGCTTCTCTAGCAACTTACAACTTCCAATGACCAGCTTTTCTAGTACCGGCGCGGCTCCTCCATCAAATTCTATGCATCTAAGGAGCTCAAAATGTCTAATTCCCAGACTCCGAAGCTTCATGAAACCTTTAGCACTGAATGTCAACACAATCCCACTGTAAATGCCGATCAGTGAAAGTTGTACAAGGTTGGGAAGACTCTGGAGAGACACGAGCGGGTCGTTTTTAAAGTTACTCCACCTCAGGTGAAGCACCACAAGGTTGTGAAGAGAAAGAATCCAGTCGGGGAGGGCCTCCAGCTGCCCTTTCAAGTATACTCTTTGGAGCAAGTTTGGTGGAGAATCGAGATGGTTGACATCCAACAACTCGTCGTTGTTGACCGAAGTCAATGACAACGCTTGAAGATTGGCCATATTTGCTATAGCAGAGCACAGATATTTCCCATATTCTTTTCTCAGTTTCAGGATTCCAAGCCTGCGTAATTCTGTCAACTGTCTGAGCTCCTTGACCGTGCTATTATTTCCTTCACACTCTGCCTCTATATAACACAGTTTCTGTAGGGACTTGAGAGCTCCAATTCCCAATAGGCCCTGAATCCACACGCAAAGAACCAAATATCTCGTATTTGCTTGTAGCGATACACTAGGAGATGGCGAAGCTTTTGCAGCTTCAGAACCTCAATGGGCAACGATGAAACATTGGTATGTTTAAGATCCAGTGTTTGTAAGTTGTCGAGTTTGCCTATGGAGCTGGGTATCGCTTTCACCTTTGTGCCTCTAAGGCTAAGGTACGTGAGGCAGCGACAATCAACAATCTGAGCCGGAAAGATGGCCGGAGGTGCACCCTCCAGGTCTAGGACACGGGGGAGCTTTGCCTGGTCCGAAAGAACGCCGATCTGGAATGGCCTCTCTTCATCGAAAATGTAAAGAGATCGTAGTTGAGGAAACAACCTGCTCTGTTGAATTACTTGTGCCATGTTACTGCTGTGGATAGAGAGAAGACGAGCTCTTTCTGGCCATGCGTCACTTCGGTGCCCGACTCTTGCAGCAAAGCTTTGATCCATCGATTTAGAAGAGACAATTTCCCAGAGAAAATTGTGGATCCGGCACACTTGACCCTTCCATCGCTTGTAGTTTGAACCACTTGCAATAGGCTTCTGCTCAAGAGCTCATTAAAGCAGTCCTCTGCAACTTCTTCCAATGTCTTCCCTTCCTTCCTTTCTACAAATCCTTCAGCTATCCACAGTTTAATGAGTCTCATGTGCCTTATTTCATGGCCGTCTGGGAACACACTCAAGAGCAAGAAGCACGACTTTAGATAGTAAGGCAAGTCGGTAAAACTTAGCAAGAGCACCTTCTTAAGATCTTCGAGCCTGCCGTTGCCATCTATTTCTGCACTGAGACTCCTGTAGAAAGCATCCCAGTCATTGATTCGACTCTCGTCTTTCGTGGACAAAACACAGCTGATGTCCACAATTGCAAGAGGAAGCCCTTCACAGTTCACATCTTCTCAAGATGTTCTTACATATCTGCTCCAGGTGCGAGGGACATGATTCCCTTTGAAATGTTTTCCGGCAAAATAGCTTCCAAGACTCCTCGACAGTCAACGGCTTCATATGGAAGACCTTCCCCCTGGACTCCTTCTGGGCAGTACTTGCTAGCTCAGCGTTTCTAGTCGTGAGCATAACTTGACTGCCATAAATATTATGCGGTAGTATGTACTTGATTTTGCTCCACTCCTTTATGCACCACACATCATCGAGAATGATCAGGTACGACCTTGTCCGAAGCATCTCCCTGACTGTCATTTTCAACCAGTGGCTATTCTTAGTGTTAGTGTCTATTTCAGGAGGCAAACGCTTCTCTCGCGTGATCTGCAGGAGCAACTCCTTGAGTAGGACTTCAAAGTTGAATGACCTTGAGAGATTGATCCACACAGAGACGGCGAATTTTTTCTTCACAATCGGGTCCTCAAAGACCTGTTTCACAAGAGCAGTCTTCCCAAGCCCTCCCATGCCCACCACTGACACCACTTTCATGTCGTCGTAGCCCCCCTCCACGAGCCATTCGACGAGTTGCTTCTTGGGCTCCTCGATGCCAACGAGATCGGTCTCATCTAGATAGAGTGCATTCCCTCTTAGATCTTGCAAGTTTCTCTCCCTGTTCGTATCCAGGGCCAGCCTTGCTCGGTTTGAATTAACCTGTCCCGCAACCTCTGGTGTCCCTCGCAAACTAACCTGAGCCGGACACTGATCTGCTTTATCTTCGCCACGATCCTGTACCGAGCCTTGAAGTTCCTGACACAGCACAATATCCTCTGGAGCAGGCCTGAGAGCCCGCTCGGGGGCTCATGGTCGTGCCCCAGGAGCAGCCTGAACTCATCAACAGCATCCTCGGTGTCAAAAGCAATGTCTTGGATCTGCTTGACCCATACCCTGACCTCCTCGTCGGTCTCCTCGAGGTAGTCTGCGACCCTGAGGAAGGCATGAATCCGGTCCAATTCCTCCTTCACATGCATCACTTCTTCCCGTAACTGGACCGCATCGTCGATGAAGCTCGTGAGCTGCGGGAGAAGGATGCTCACCAGGCTTTCAGCCATGATAGCTCTAATCTGGTGTGTTCCTGAAGTTTTACATTTGACTTTTTTTTTTTGGAAGTAGGCAGCTTGCGCTATTAGTATAAGTTTCTATGGTCTTAGTCTTTCCAATTCCATTTCCTAATGTTTCTATGGTCTTAGTCTTTCCATTTCCTAATTTTTTTTAAATATTATAGAAAAAATTTTCTTGACAAGGGAGGCCATAACGTGGAGGAAGTTTTTTGTATTGCAGGTATAGTGCAACGTGGTTTTATAAACTAGTAATATCCAACTATTTTTAGGCCAAGCTTTTTAATTTTTAGGGGCTTTATTAAAAAATTTAAATTGATTGAATCTTATTGGTTTATAATATCACATCAGCATTGTCACGTGATATACCTTTTACACACAATACTCTCCCCATAACCTAATACAAGGATTTGAATTAAAGGCCATTTCGTTCGAGTATTGGTAGAATGCGGGAGAAAGTTAAATTACATGGAACATTATTATTTTATATGGAAAATGCATTTTAATGTAAATTTGTTGTATTGTATTTTAGATTTATAAAAAAGTGATTGGAGAGATAATATTACAATGTTTTATGTGATAAATACTAAATGCAATTTTACAAAAATAATCATTTCTTCTCTTGGTTGAAAATGTGTGAAGTTCACGATGGAGGGCAAAAAAGCCAACTACTAGGAAAAATGACAAATAATCTAATTGCACATGAATTTTACTCGAATTCTCACTTTTAGTATGAACTTTTATGCGTGATCTAAAAAAGTCCTGTTAAGCACAATGTTACCATTTGTTAAAACTAATAGTTTCCTCCGACGTGACATGTTAAAATCAATTGTGTGACAAACGTGTGAGCGCCCTAAAATTTACTTTCATTTATACCCATGTGTGAGTATATGTAAGTTTCTTAGTCAATGAGTAAATTGAATAAAGAAAGCAAAGGAAAATGTGGGCCTAAAGCTGAGAGGATGACCAGGAGTTAGGAACAAAACCGAGCCCTGCCTCACCGATCCACCCCGCTCATCCCTTGCTAGACCACCGAGCACCACGAAACACTGTCGTTCGCACTCCGATTCTACAGACGACAGCCATCGCAGCTCCCACCGCGCAGCAGAACTAGATTCTGTGGGATGCCTGCCGAGAATCCTCTGTTCCCGCACGTCTCCACTCCGCCTAGAGCCTATGCGCGTCCCGAGCACCGTTGAGTTTCTCAATAGGCTGTTAACGACCCTCCCTGTTTCTGGTAAGTTCGGTAATGGGACTGTCTTGCCGATCTGATTGTTGATTCAGCTGCTGGTTGACCTTCATGATGACTGATTTAACTGTTGCTGACTACCTTGCTCGATTTTAGATGCTTGTTGTTTGCTGATTCCTTGATATGGCTGATTTGCTCCCTAAATGTATTGTTGAACTTCTCGGTTATTTTGAGTTTACTGTCTGGCCAAGGCTTGGGGATATGAGATGTTTGATTGGCTGCGGTTGCTTGTAAGGTCAGTTCGTTGCTTGCAGTGAATCACTTGATGCCGTTGGGTTTCGGTTGTAGCAACATGCTTGGTGTTTTTACTTGATTTTGATACCGATTTTGATGGAGAACGGGGTTGCCTAGCCTCCCGAACTACTGCTGCTACATTGTTTGATATCCTGTCTTGATTCAAATGTTATTTTCATCAAGAATGGGGCTGTGCATACCTTGATAATGCAGCAGCTCCTTGAGTGGTAATTTCTCATGATTTCAATGTCATCTTCGACGGGAAAGAGCTCTTTATGATCTGTCATTGCAGCAGCATCTGGCTCAGCATTTTCTCTCGATTTTCATTGTCGTTTCAACGCTGAATAGGGCTATTAAGTTTCTATTGTCAAAGCTGATGTTTGCTCGATGAATTCTCCCACTTTTGATATCGGTTTCGGGGAGACTAGAGTTTTAGTATACTTATCATGGCTGCTGCTCTTTATTGCACCTTTTCTTCTTTGTTTCCATGGCATTTTTGGATAAAAATGAAGCTGTTTAAGGTCCATAGTTGCAGCAACACTTTGCTCGACGATTTCCTCCGTTTTCACTGTCGTTTTTGAGGAGATTAGAGCCTTAGTTTCCAGCCATTGCTGCAGCTCTTTATTCTCTATTTTTCCTCCTTTTAAATGACTCTTTTGAATGCATTTTCAAGGAGAATAGGGTTATTTTATTATCGGTCTTTGCTATGTTTTCCCTCCTTTTCAATGACTTTTTCCGGGATAGCATTCATGCTACAATATGATATTTCCTTTTCTTATTTGATATGTTCTTACTGTGCTAAATTGAGAAATATAGACGTTTTATTGTAAATGATAAATTTAGAAAGTGAATTGTTTAAAGAGTTCTAAAATAATGGTGAAATGAAATCCAAAAAGTTTTACTATTTTATTTAAAAGTATTGATTTGAATTTATATCCCTTAATCTGATGTGTGATTGGAATTTTGATGGTTTATATCCTAGAGGTCAAGTTTGCATGATTTATTCTTCGAAGATTTAGGTGATGGTAAGGTTTGAAGTGTTGGGCACTTGCTCTTGGGAGAACCAGCTGGATGAAGCTTCCTAGAGAATCAATGTGAGTATTTTATTCCATTATAAAATGGAACTATATATTAAATGCGCTATAGAACTATATATTAAATATGCTATTAAGCTAGTATATTAGTATAATTGTCATGAGATGTTGAAATTATGAGATATATAGATTGAACTAATGAGTAAGAAACTATGATCTATATGGATTGGAAAGGTATGGAACATAATTAGTAATATGTGCTATGATTGTTTGGTTGATATAGCCATGGGTGTTAAACTGCTGATCCGGCTGGATATAAAACGGGGGACTAACTGCTGATTCGGTGAAATATAAAACGGGCGATCGGCCGCTGATCCGGCGGGGTACAAAACGGGCGATCGGCCGCTGATCCGGCGGGGTACAAAATGGGTGACCGACCACTAATCCGGCGGGATACAAAACGGACCTCCGATCACGGTACCGTCACAACTCTCCACGAAGTTAATACAGCCCTGTGGCTACTTATTGTTTGTATTGGATTATTGTACGCATATTTAAGAGTATGAGATATGAGATATAAGGTATATGGATATGTGTACATATAAATGTATATGTAGGAGAATCAAATGAGGGATAATACGATAGCAGTAATAGAAATCCAGTGCAATCAGGCATCTAAAATATTTAAATGTTTAATATATAGAAGTCATTTTATTTTGGAATGATTACTCACTGAGAATTGTCTTACCCCTTTCATATACCAATTTTTACAGATAAGGTTCATGTCAACAAGATTGACATGGCGAGCGAAGACAATTTAGAGGGGATCGACGTAAGATTTTGGTTAGCTAGATTCTGTAGTTTATAAATATTAGTATAAAGATTAGTGGTTTTGTATTAATGTTGCGACCCAAAAATTTTGGTACAGTTTTATAACTTCTAGTTTAGAGATTTTCTAAAGTGATCTATTTGGATTATTAAACATTGTTAATAGTTTTATAACATGTTATATTTTTTTGATTTTGGGATATTCAAATTTTGGGGGAAACTCTGCCGAATTTTCGGATCGTGACAAATGGATCATGACATGGCAATGCTACATGGACATCGTCGGGGCGAGTCATGGAAATGTCAGTTTTACCCCCTCAAAACTCTAATAATTTAAAGCCATTTAAGGTAAATTGGTAATTTTACTATTATATTTGACCTCCCAAACCCTAATCTCCCTCCCCTCTCTCATGATCAGAGAACACAGTATTGGCACTAAAATTTGCCCCTTCTTCAAGTTTATACTTCTACAATGGAAAAATAACATTAGAAGTACTATATATTTATCTTTTTTGCAATTGAGTCCTATAAGTTTAGAAATAGCTAACTCAGTTCTATAAAATCAAGTTCATCACACTTTCAGTCTAAATCGTCACAGTTCGTTAATGGAATTGTTAACGTCGTGAGGTCCATGTTAATAAAACAGTAATAATTTGAACTGAAAGTTTAACGAAATTAACCTCATATGACTGAATTAGTCATTTTCAAACTTATAGGACTCAACTGATAAAAAAGATAAACATATAGGACTTCCACTATAATTATCCCTGCAATCCACCATAAGCACTATTTGACTCGAGGTGGAAATCAGTAGACTAATCGAGTCTCTTCTTTTGCACGTCATTCATGCATGACCCAGTGAGGTTCAAAGCTCGTAGCGTTCACAAGAACACATTGCTCAAAACCCAGATTTTATGACCGTAACAAGAACAATATCCCAGTCGTTGATCCGACCCTCGTCTTTCATGGCCAAAATGCCACTTATGTCGACAATCGCAACTGGAAGCGCTTCACATCATCTCAAGATGTTCTTACATATCTCCTCCAGGTGTGAGGGACACGATTCCCTTGGAAATGTTTTCCGGCAAAATAGCTTCCAAGACTGCTCGACAGTCAAAGGCTTCATATGGAAGATTTTTCCCCTGGACTCCTTCTGGGCAGTGCTTGCTAGCTCGGCATTTCTAGTCGTGATCATAACTCGACTGCCATAAATATTATTCGGTAGTAAGTACTTGATTGTGCTCCACTCCTTTATGCACCACACATCATCGAAAAAAATTAGGTATGACCTTTTCCTAAGCATCACCCTGACTGTCATTTTCAACCAGTGGCTATTCATAGTGCTAGTGTCTGTTCCAGGATGCAAAGGCTTCTTGATCACTCGCATGATCTGCAGGAGCAACTCCTGCAGGAGGACTTCAAAGTTGAATGACCTTGAGAGAGTGATCCACGCAGAGACCGCAAATTGTTTCTCCACAATCGGGTCCTCAAAGACTTGCTTGACCAACGTAGTCTTCCCGAGCCCTCCCATGCCTATCACTGATACCACTTCCATGCCACATCCTCCCTCCACGAGCCATCCGACCAGTTGCTTCTTCGGCTCCTCGATGCCGACGAGATCGGTCTCATCTAGATAGAGTGCATTCCCTCTTGGATCTTGCTAGTTTCTCTCCCTGTCCTATCCAGGGGCGAGCCTTGCTCGATTTGAATTAACCTGTCCCTCAACCTCTGGTGTCCCTCGCAAACTGACCTGACCCGAACACTGATCTGTTGTATCTATGCCACGATCCTGTATACCGAGCCTTAAAGTTCCTGACACAGCACGATATCCTCTGGAGCAGGCCAGAGAGCCCACTCGGTGCCTCGTGGTCATGCCCCAGGAGTAGCCTGAACTCATCCAGAGCATCCTCGGTGTGAAAAGCAATGTCTTGGATCTGCTTGACCTATACCCTCACCTCCTCATCGGTCTCCTCGAGGTAGTCTACGACCCTTGGGAAGGCACAAATCCGTTCCAATTCCTCCTTCAAATGCATCACTTCTTCCCGTAACTGGACCGCATCATCGATGAAGCTCGTGAGCTTCGGGAGAAGGATGTTCACCAGGATTTCAGCCATGATAGCTCTGATCTGGTGTGTTCTTGAAGTTTTACGTTTGAGTTTTATAAAGTAGTCAGCTTGCACTATTAGTATAAGTTGCTATGGTCTCTGTCTTTCCAATTCCTAATGTTTTTGGTAGCTTGTCCTTGTCGCGTTCTTAGTCTTTCCATTCCCTAATGTTTTTGGTAGCTTGTCCTTGTCCCGCTCGAATGCTATAGGTGAACCAATGAATGATGTTTGCGTTTTCGGATAGAAAACCTTCTTTTTTTTTATAGAACCAATGAACCGTGAATGATACATGTTGTCGTTGCAACTTCTTTCAATTTGAATTGAAGGGCTTTGGTTCGAGTATTTTTCGAATACGGAAGAATGTATTTTTTTTCCTGCCAAGCAGGAGAAAGTTAAAAAACATGAAAACTGTTATTATTTATATGAAAAATGTGTTGTAATGTAAATTTGTTATATTTGGTAAGTATTTTTTCGATTAATTAGCGGGCCTCTACCAAGTCCATATGTTAAAGAAACTTATAAAGTACAGAGATGGGGCATAGACACTCTAACAACATTTGCAAACAGTAGAGATTGAAGTCCCAAAGGACACACTTCAAGGCTATGAATACCTAGAGGCTGATTTATTCCTTCATTCGCTAACCAATCCATACATGAGCTCCCCTCTCAAAACGTATGCTTCACAATAACTAGACAATCACGATCCAAAATATTGCGTATATCTATAAGTAGGCCTCTATGCCATCCTAAGCCTACTTGTCCTTCTTTAATCGCTCGAATCATAACCTCCAAGTCCACTTCAAGAATAATCTTACTTGGTCTTCTCTCCCAAGCCAACTCCAAACCCGTTTTCACTGCCCATTGTTCAGCTGCTATGGCATTGGTCACACCAACATTTTACATGAATCCGCAAACCCAATTTCCCAATTCATCTCGAATAAGTTCGCATGTCCTCCGCATGTCTTTTGGGGGTGAAATTGTAGGCTAAGAAGTTTCTTAGTTTCTATCTTGTTTTGCTTTTACTGGAACTTAACTACGCATACAATTTCTTGTCCTTTTTTTTTGGGTATGTGTTTCTTGATTCCCTGTTTTCCACTTACTTTGGTTCTCATTCTCATGAGCTCTTTTTGATCATGAAAAAGGGGCAAATTTTAGGACCAATACTCTGTTTTCGGTTTATGAGAGGAGAGCGATATTAAGGTTTGATAGGTAAAAGATGATGGTAAATTTACTAATTTATCCTAAATAGTTTTAAATTATTGAAGAGTGTTGAGGGTTAAAAATGATATTTCCATGTCCTGGCTCCAAGTTGTTTACGTGGCGTTGACACGTAATCATTTGTTTGCCACACAATTGATTTTAACATGTCACATCGGATAAAACCATTAGTTTTAAAGGAAATGGTAATATTGTGTTAAACGGACAGACATCCCATAATTTAGAACTTCTTGGATTATGCAAAAAAATTTATGATAAAAGTGAGAATTTAGATATAGTTCAGGTCCAATTATATTATTTATCCTAAGTATTAAATCCATTAAAACTCAGGTATCCATAATACATATAGATTTTCACGCGAAATTATTTTTGGTTTCGTAAAATTCATTCCCCTCTTTGGTTTCCTGATTTTATGGGATAAATTTTTTTTTCTTTTTTGATATCGATGGTGTCCGTAGCAACCGACTAATCCACCGGAGGGTGTATTTACAGCCCTGGGCCCCACATTTAAACCCAAGATGCCGACCTCCAGGGGGTTTTGAATCCGGGCGCTTTTGGAGTTAACTCAAGAAGCCTACCACTGAGCCCATAAAAAAATGAGAATGGAATTTTTAATTAACAAACATACTCCGATTACTTAACCATTTTTTTTTTAATGAAAACAAACATGCTCTAAATTTGAATTCCAAATTTACCCCCTCCAATATGTGCACCTCGCATCAATTTTCCATCGGGATATACACAGGAGAAGATACCTCAGCTTGTGGAATTGGATGCAACCCATCCTGTACATGTCAATTGTCAATTCGGAAGTCATTGAAACAAAATTGTTACCAGAATTTGAGTCAAACCCACTCTCATCAGTATGAGAAAGTTTTCAGCGGAGCGGTCATACCACGTAGGCGATGCTGACGTGGTATATCCATCCAATTAAAATTCACAGTTTATATATTTGTCCAATTAAAGTTCGCATTTATTAGGTTTTTTAATATTTTCACTATTATATATTATTTTCAATTAAAATTCACCATTTATTTAAGATTTTTTATATTTTTAAATTTTTTTAGGATTTAATAACCTTATATATACTTGTCCAATTAAAATTCACCATTTATTAGAATTTTTTATATGTTAAGGAAATTTTAGGATTCAGTAGTTATATATGCATAATTATTGATTACAAGTTAAATTCTGGTTGGACAGATATATCACGTCATCATTGAGACGTGGTATAACTGTTTAACCGAAAATTTTCCTTCTTAACGTGGATCAGTGCTCTGATACGATTGATATTATTTCCTAATATAGTATATGAGTCTCTTTCTCTGCCGGCCGCGTTTGGTTTAGAGCTGACAATGAGTTTCCACATCCAATTATGTTCCAGACCGACCTGCATGCAGTATGTCTATTCGTTGACGATCATATCGATCAGAGGCCACAGGTAATGAAGACTAATTAAGCCTATGACAGCGAGCTTTTTCTGTTTCCTTTTCCTGCCGCCTGATTTGAAGATGACACTTCCCTTTCCTTTTCTGATTATATACGTCTATTGATTGCCCGGAATCTAAATATTTTCTTCGTTACATATATAATATTTATCATATAGTGTCATAAACTAATAAAATTCGGTCATGTTAGGTTCATAAAAGATAATTTAAGCGGTAAAATATAAATTTAAACCTTTTTAAAAATAAAATTTCATAAAAATCCAAATAAAACCCTAAAAATGTTTAAGAAATCCTAAAAAATCCCGATATCAATTAGAGATAACTGGAAAAGGATATGGAACGTTATGAAAAGATCTTAGATGCAAACAAGCTCTTGGAGAAAATTTGGACCGTCCGTCAGGACCACAAGCATGTTCTGTGCCTAACGCATGTCCTTGATTGTTTAGGTCTCGTTCACATCTTCACGTGGAGCAAAGTCTCAGACCCCACAAATTTAGGTCTGCATTAATTATTTAATTAGAACTCTATTGAAAAGGAGTCTGCTGCTTATGATAAAATCTTCAGTCGAATGATTATATCACATCTCTTTGAGACAAATTAAATCCAAATTTAAGTCTTATTAAATCTTGTCAAGTCATTGTAAAATATCACCATTTAAGATTTTTTCCTCTCCGTCATAAGAAGTAAAGATCTTCTACGCAAATATGCTTATTTCCTTTCTTCTTCTTTTTTTCATATAGGAATATGACCAATTCGATCAAACTCTGACCTGCAGCGGCTGTACCATGTAAATAGTATTGACATGATATATTCGTTCCAATTATGATTCACCATTTGTAGGGGTGTGCACGGGTACCGGGTAGAACCGGAACCGGTTGGAATCTACCCGATATGGTAGGTTCTGAATAGATATCAATAACATTCGGGTAGGGTCCAGATAACGATTTAGGGAACCAGTTAAAATAGATTCTAATTCCGGTTCCAATCATACAATACCCAGAACCGGAACTGGAACTGATTATATATTCAATCGACGATAATTTCCTCATTCCTACTTTAATTCATGTGTTGTTTATACTCTTAAACTTCTAACTCGATAAATTTTTATTTTATATAATAGTTATCTATTTATTATATTCAAAATATCAATAAAATTTATAAACGAATAAGAAATAATAATGAAATATATTAAAAATTTATATAAATATAACAAATATTTAATAAATCTTACACCGATATGTCACACTAATGATAACGAAATTAAAATTATAAAAATTTATTATAAATCTGGTCTCTTAATTGTAAAACATATGGATTATATTATTCACAAAATTGTCGTAACGAGAAGAAAAATATGACAGGTTCCTATAGGGTACCAGGAACATGTGGTATAATACAGGTTTCGAGTAGTGTCCAGTTCCTAATTTCACAGGGTAGGGTCCGGATCTAAAAGTTAGGAACCGGTCTTATACAAGGTAGTGTCCGGGTATCATGAAAAATATAGGGTATTCAGACCCGATCACCCCTAACCATTTGTTAGATTTTTGTATATCTTTTTGGGATTTGATAGTTATAATTGATTATGTGTTAGACACTGATAGAACGTATATGCTGGATTGCCGTTATTATCACATGGTTCAGACTCCGCACCGGAGAATTTCTCCATGATAAGGATGGGTATATTTCATCTATCATTAGAGTGAATGGGTGCCATGCGGATGCAGTAATGCAAGTGCATCTCACGCTAACACTGCCATGAATACCCAACACAGATATCAATCCCAGAGTCCCATCAAATATCCCAATTGAACTAGTCAATGATAAATGCGATGGTGTGTCATTTTTCAAAAGCCAAGAATTTGTCACCCTACATCCAACATTGAGGCTCTTTAAGTTTTTAACATTAAGGAGATTCATGAACTTGACATGGCTAGGACGAGCTGGTTTGAAAACTGCTCATTCAAGCCCTTGATCTTGGTGTCGTCCAAATCCTCGAAATCATTTGGGATGGATTGGAATTCAAAACTTATTCAAGACTGAGGCAGTTGTTATCAGTGTATAATAATAATAATACAATTCGTGTGAACGAGTCAAAGGGTGAATGGCTCGGGAGACTATTGATTCTACGTGTTCAATTCTACTTCAGTGGTTGACTAAAATATAAATGACTACACTTGTCTTCAACACCTGAAGGCGTTATATATTGTTGCGTCCGCCACCGGTTTCACCCAACATCACATCAAGCCCATCTTTTTCCACCTCCAAAGTGTTAAAACTTACTGGAGATAAAGACATCAGAGGTCTTATATATTTATCAATTCTTATAAGTGTGTCCTAAATATTTTAAAATATTAAATCAAGTCCTACATATTATTCGTGTTATAACATCTAATCCTTTCCGTCATCTACCTTTATTTTAAGCTGACATGGCGCTGACGTGATACTGATACATCGTATTGTCTATCGTACAGTCGATTTAAATTCACATTATTTGTATTTCCTTCTGTTGAATATATATATAGGGATAATTACAGCAGATGTCCTATAACTTTATCATTTTTGGCAATTGAGTCCTATAACTTTGAAAGTGCCTAACATCAGTTCCATTAACCTTTAAGTCCAAACCGTTACTATTTTGCTGACATAGCATTCACGACGTCAACTGTTCCGTTAATGGAACAGTGACAAATCGGACTTAAAGATTAATGGAACTGATGTTATAGGACTGAATTAGTCACTTTCAAAGTTATAGGACTCAATTGCCAAAAATGATAAAGCTATAGGATCTCTGCTGTCATTTTCTCTATATATATATATATAACTTTACAATTGAATGTTAATTTTTATGGTATTGTTAATCTTTATACAAGAAATATATGATGAAAAAATAAAAATATGTAATTTGAAGAATAAGACTGCATGGTAGACGTAATTTTAAGTTCTAGTTATAATCTTAATAGTAATTTACGACTTTACCCCCATTATCCTTTTCTATTAGTTACAAATATATTCATAAAGGATATTTTTGAAAGTTTAAAAGTAAAATCAACCATCCTATCTTCACCGATATATACACTACATGTTTACTCGTATTACACATGATATGTGTAATCTTAATATTTAGAAATACTTTGAAAAGTGTAATTATCTATCAATTAAATAACTATAAAAGTGATTTGTAAAGGAGAAAAAAAGAAATGTGGTAGGAGAGGAGGAGATGGGAGTTTCATGTGAGAGAGAAAAGGTAACGACTGAGCAATTATACATGTTAAATTTACTATTATATCCTTATTTTATTTATTCTCCATTACTTTAAAGGAGCTAATGGCAATTTTTATCTCTTTTTTAGAGATCCAAAAATGTATAAGAGATTAGTGTAAATTAAAAAATGAAATATAGTATCCTTTTAACATGCGTTGAATAAAAAAGTTATAAAGGATGCGTCGCATAAGTATTGAATATCAGGTTAAACGAATTAGTGTGATTTAATAATAAAATAAATAGTACAATTTTAATTTCAAAAGATGAATTATTTCGCTTAAATTGGGAAGAAAAGAAAAACTATGTGATTTTATTTTTGAAATTTGAAAGGTTGGTTTAATTTGGGAATATAATGAAACTATTTGATTTTATTTTTCAAATTTGAAATGTTTAGCTTTTTTTGAGAAATGAAGTAAACTACATGTTTTTTTGATATAATTTACCCTAATAATAAATAATAAATTTGAGTTTATAAGAAAACTGTGTATTGCCACCTAATAACTTGGGTTTTTAAGTGGATATGAGCCTAATCTCTTGTAGACCCAAGTAGATTTTTTCTTTTACGTGATTTAAGAGTGAGTGCTTTTTATGTGATTTTACACCACACTAGCCCTGAGTGTAGAACTCATGATTAGTCAAGCACGAGATCGAAAGAAAAAATGTTCTGCCATGGCCAGTTTATCAAGCGCAGAAAAACAACTGACTTGTATGTTAGCCCAAGGATGAAAGAAGAATGCCCTCCTAGTGGCAGTTCGTCCCTCCCTCGTCCGAGATCAGAAGAAACATGGTCGACCCAAAGTCAGTTGTTGAGGGCAGGAAGTTTAAGGGTGCGTGGCAAGTATAACTCACGTTAACATGTGAGGGAAGATGTTTAGTATTAAATCCTGCATCAATCAGATTAAATTAAGGTAAATGACATTTTTGGTCCTCAACCTTTCACTTTTTTGTCATTTTTGTCCTAAACCTTTTGAGTTTTTTCTACTTTGGTCCTATCGTTACTTTTTCCATCCAAAAAAGCATATTACATCCAAAAAATAATATTTCAACCAAAAATAATATTTCATCTAAAAATTATTTTTCAACAAAAAAATATTTTCCAAAAAATAAAGAAAAAGGGAAAAATAAATGAAAATGAAAAGTATCAACAGTGTTTTACTGATCCTTCAAAATTAAGACACATTTCTGATTCAAAATTGATTGATGGTTTATTATCATTATAAAATTGTGACTCATTCTGAAAAAAATGAGTTCTAATTTTAGAAATGGTACCCTGCTAGTAACCAATATTTTCTTAATCAATGATGAAATATACTTTTTTGAAAAATATGTTTTGTTAAAAAATGATTTTTGGATGTGATATTCCTTTTTTGGATGTGATATTCCTTTTTTGGATGGAATGTGCTTTATTTGGATGGAAAAATTAACGGTAGGACCAAAGTGGCAAAAACTCAATTGTTGAGGATGCAAATGACAAAAAATAAAGGTTTATGACGAAAATGACAAAAAGGCGAAAGGTTGAGGACCAAAAGTGTCTTTTTCTCATTAAATTATAAACCCAAGAAAGTTTATAAGAGAGTTATATACCAATACCTAATAGTTTAGACTTTTACGTATATATGAACTCAATCTCATGTACGTGGTTTTATGCTTTTTAGCATATTAATAACCTTCATTCAATTCATATTGGGAGAGTTTTACCCCTTAGTGACCCACCTAGTTCAAATTGGATTTGTCATGGCCCATTGTATTTCTGGATACCAGTGGTTTAAATCGAAAAAGAAGCTTCGTTCTGACAGATAATCTCACGCTAGAAAATATTAGCCGATTATTTGCCTGATAAAAGCAGTTAACTGAATTACCAACAAGAACTATAGTTTGTCATTTTTAATATAAAAGAGGAACAAGAGCTTAAATGCGATGAAATGAATAAGGATTAAAGGGGTATCGAAAGTTCCATTTATGATAATCAAACTAGCGACCCCTTGATTTCAAATCAACAGTAGTTCCAACTATATCAAATATTTTTCTTTTTTGCCTCCAAAGGCAAGAGAGACAGGATAAGAGGATATTAACTGTTGCATGTATGAAAATCAGATTAAGAACCTTCTTCGTTTCAGGTCAAGTTCTATAAGTTTGTATGTATAATAATAAGAAGAAGAAGATGGATCCAGTGAGAATAAATTGATTTGGAAGAGCCAAACCAGCATTTATTAATTGATTCAACCAAATTATAACCAGCTCTGAATATGACTTTACCAATTTCTGATGTTCAATTATCATCATGAACTGTTACTTGGCCCAGCCAAAACATGTTTGAAATTGCAATGATTAGCTCTGTTTAAATTAGTTGTTGTACTGAGTTTGTGCACATATATATGTTCAATTTCTTATCGGCTCACTGAAGGGGTAAGGCACTTATAAAATAAATTTTCTCCATCCACAAAAACTCATAGTCGAGACGTTTGTTTAAGGAGAAGAGTCGCCGAACCATCTCAACCAACCCACTTTAGTATGCATACGTTCAATTTGTTAATATATTTTCATGTTACTAAATATGATTAAAAATATGCATTTCAAGTAGTTGCATGTATCTTGCAAGTGTCCATGCATGTACATTTAAAAACGCCGCGATAAAATGATTAGATATGTCATGTACGTACACGCCGACTAGGAAAACAAAGTTTCATATTTAATTTTCGATACGGCCATCCGTCTAATGATTACGTTGTTTGTTTTAATCGGATTAACAGTTTAAATAAGATGCAACACATACTGTCATCCCTAATATCGCGCACCAAGCGCTCTCCAATTGTGCAACATCGAAGACCTCATCGATGTCGCACTCTTAACCTCTCAACATAAGGTTCCTGCTTTTTTTTTTTAATCACTGCCTATAAATAAACTATCTAAGTACAACATTAATAAGACAGTCCTTCACAAAAACAATTATTTGAATCTGCCGACGACAACTCCTCATCCGGCTGCTGGGTTATTATTTTTCTGATGTTATCGGTGTTCATATGTGTGTCGTCTCCATATCATAAAGTTTGTTTACTTAGTAATTATATATGTGCTTTGGCCCACCCTTGGGCTTCTCCCAAAATGAAGAAGAAGAGAATACAGTCGAACCACAAAGTGCTTTATTAGAAATTCTAAGATGATCTGAGGTTGAGATCAGTGTCTCTCTTCGATGGTACGAGAGTGTCTCTCTTCGATGATATCTTATAGCTCTTTAGATATTAGAAATTCTAAGATGATCTGCGATCACCAAGCACTGTTGTGAGAAGGAACATCTCATAATTTTCTCCCTTTAGACAAAGCCCATTGGGTTACAAGCTTCTTGATTTGGTTGTCATCGAGTGCTTGCAAAGAAGTCGAGATCGTTTCGCGATCCGACCCTCCGATACTAAAATTAGTTATGGTAGTGGGTATACTGATAGAGAAAGTGAATGAGACTGGAAAAGAGTGTGCTATCCGATGCCCTAAAAGGATTTATGGTCAGGAGTTATCATTTCAAATTAAGGTTAAGTTACTATAATCCTGCTGCATCGAGCTAGACACTACTAATATGAGTTATCATTTCAAGTTATCATTTCTCTAATAAATTTCTTTCTTGCTAAGTCAAGAAGCACTAGACACTACTAATATGAGTTGATTAAGGTGGATAAGATATCTATTTACCGTAAGTCATATCTCGAATTTAAATAATATGAGTGAATGAAATGTATAGTCGGGAGATGTTTATCACCCCTGAACTATTTAAACTGTATTAATCATGGCTTATTTGAGAAATGATGCATACAAACCATCAACATGAAATCACTAGATATGAATTTGGATATCAGTCTACCAAGTCTTCTGTGTAACGGTGTTATCATATAACATTATTTATGTGATAATACCGACGAATCAAATTAGTCCATTTTTAAGATTTTTTTTATATATAATATTCTAAAAACATAACCCTAAAAATGGGTGTATGTTATTGGTTGGTGTTATCAAGTGAATACTGTAGATTCTCACTTATTCAATTTTTTTTACTAGGTAATCCAAGTTCGAGTTAGTAATATGATAAAGGTGTAAACTATTGTAACTGAAAAAAAAAATTTCATTCATAAAATTCCAACATTATTAAATAAAAATAATTAAAAATAAATGAAATAAATAAATTATGTGCCTTCCAAGTGATTCTTCTAGGTATTAGAACAGACAAAACATGATGTCAGGCCAAGAAAGAACAACAAAATTTCCTATTGCTAGATAATCGATCGTTTTAATATTTTCTCACGTAATTTGTGAGTACTATCTATACTATTACAAGCAGGTTTAATATTTTTTTCATTTTTAATATTTACTTTTAATCTAATTTATATATTAAAATTTATAAAATGTATCTAATTTTTAAATTAAGAGCAAAACAATAATTTCAGTCTTTTTTTCTCATCCCATATTTACGATCTTAATAGCAAAAATCTTTTATTAACTACTTAAAATTCTTTTATCTCACTCTATATCATTTCATATCTACAATTTTAGTAGCAAAATCTGTCACTTTTTTGAACGATAATTTAAAATCATAAAAATGAAAAGGTACAATTTATATAGTATATTGATGAAAATTGAGAATGCTCTACTTATACTATAACTTAACGAATTTCAAATAAATTACAAACAATATAATTATACGTATTTATCCCAATATTTGATATTTACTTATTTTTATTTTCTTTCCTGCATAGTACATGTCCGTGTCTAGTCTTTTTGTATGCACCAAAAATTATTCCAAAATTTTATATAGTCTAACTAATCATTATCCAAATATTTAAATAGTCAATTATTTTTTCTATTCAAAAACTTCGAATACATGACCTAAATTAAGGGAAAATATATTAAATAACCTTAACTATTTAATGTTGAATGATATAAAGATATTATTTAGTTCATTTAATGGCATGCTCTCAATGAGTGGAGGAGAGAGTCTTCTTTTCAGCTGGTGCAGGACATAACAGTGCTTACGTAATTTTACAAATAAATAAAATTAAGTAAATTTTAACTCTCTTTATAAGACACTAAGATGGAAAAAAAACTAGAGATGACCTGACCCTATTAATTTATAAAATCACGTAAATACGGTTACTATCTATAACACTTCCTCAAGTGGAGTCCTATTTTGTCGTCTTTTACTCTTGGCAGCTTATCTTTTTTTATTTCTTTTCTGGTAACTTTGTTCGGTGAAATAATACAGCATATCCTATCAATTACAATATATAAGATCATCACCATCATCGAAGTCTGCAGTCACAAACAACATTAGGAAACTGCCAATTGTTGTCTTCCTCCTCACCAAAATCCTCTTCACCAAATCGAACCACCGGAAACACCCGGACCTGCCGGATTCCCAATCCTCGGTTCCCTCCCGCAGCTTGGACCCAAATATTAATTTTTTGACTTGGGCTTACAAGAGTCTCGAGTTCATATCCACCTAAAAGTCTAAGCTGATAGGTGGTGGTACCCAATTCCCTTATAAACTCAAGTTTCTTTTCTTTTCTAATCTAGTCGATGTGACACTTGACACATGCCCTTAAACACCTGCCCTCAACAACTGAGGTCGAGCCAAACATTTTTCTCCCGGTCTCGGGTGAGGGCAGACAAACTACCACGAGGCGATCTTCTCTTCTGTCCTCGGGCTAACAACTGGCCTCGAGCCGGGCATTTTTCTTCCGGACTTGGACTTACGGGCCACAAGCTCCACACTCGGGCCTGGTGTAGTGTGAGCCCAGGATCGACCCGCTCTGATACCATGTGAAATTTCCACCCGGCCTACAAGAGATTGCGCCCATGTCCATCCCAAAAGCTCAAGCTGATAGGATGGTGGTACCTATTCTCTTATAAACCAGGTTTCAACTTATCAATTTTCCGATGTGGGAATTATATGTCAACACCAAAGTCCACGAATCGTTGTTCGACATGGCTAAGCGCCACGGCCCATTGATGACCCCCCATCTCGGTGCTATCACCATGGTGGTGGCATCCTCCCCCGAGGCTGTCCGAGAGATCCTCGGGAAGAACGATGCAGTGGTTGCCGAAAGGCCAGTCCCTGATGCGATTGCAGCCCAACCGGATCCCGAGTTCACCCTCGCTTGGGTACCCGGGGACCTTGCATGGCGCACCCGACGCCGAACCTGCACCACACACTTGTTCTCGTCCCACCGCCTCGATGCTCTCCTACATCTGAGGCATGAGAAATTCCAACAACTCCTGTGTCATATTGAGGATAAATATCGGAACACCGGGAAACCCATCGACATCAGGAAAATGGCATTCGCTACCGTTCTCAATGTCCTATCAGGTGCGATATTGTCAGTGGATATTGTGGACTCTGAGCTCGAGAGGTCTCAGGAGTTCAAGGATGTCGTGTCCACGATCATGGTGGAATCAGCGAAGCCGAATCTATCTGACTATTTCCCGCTGCTGCAGCAGTTCGATCTGCAGGGGATCAGGAGGCATGTGAAGGGTTCTTATGATAGGTTACATGAGATTTTTGATGAGATAATTGACAAGCGTCTGAAAGATCGAGCAGGGGGATCCATCAACAGAAACGATGGTTTCTTAGACGTTCTTCTAGACCAATGCAAAGAGGAAGGGTCGGGTTTTGACCTCAGAACTATCAGACCCTTGATTATGGTAATGCTGTTTAGCATAAAGACAACCATTACGTTTATATATATATATATATATATATTATAGAGAGTGACTCGTGCTTCACACGAAAAAATTAATTACAAATAAAACTGAGTATTGCTGTGAATCTAATAATTAAATTATTTATTTATAATATATTACAATTTAATTTTTTAGATGAATTTACATCAACTTATAGTAACAGAGAGAATATTTTTAGTTATCGTACTTTGTAATTTGTTTACAATTTTAGGATATTCGTTTAAAAATAATGATAAATTATTTAACTTCTAGTATATATATATATATATATATATTTATTTATTTGTTATGCAACTATGGAGTGAGGGAATTTAAGTTGTTAATAAGAGATTTTTCTTGTTTAGATCGTAGATATGAACTAAGACGAGAAAATAATTAAAATTATTATTTTACCCTTCTGTAGAATTTTATAAAATATATACATGCCATAAATTTTAATATGTAAATTAGATAGATGTCAGATATGGAAAACAAAAAAAAACAAAACATATAAACGTTTGCATATAATAGTGTGTGTATATATATTGTTGAATTGCGAGTTGTGAGCAAATTGATAGTTATGTTAGAGATTGTCGTGGTCAGACGCTCATATATTATATTATTGTTGTGGTGGACCTTGTAAGAGACTGAATTCGTTTCCATTTAAACTTGTCTTATATTATCGATGTAGGATCTAACATATATATATATATATATATATCCCCGCAATGGGCTTATGCACATTTAATCTCTGATGGGATGCTTTGGCAGGAACTCTTCCTTGCCGGGAGTGATACAACAGCAATAACAGTTGATTGGGCAATGACCGAACTTCTTCGAAAACCCGATGTGCTCCAAAAGGCACGGCAAGAGCTCCTCACCATTGTCGGAACCGAACGACCGGTTCAAGAGTCTGATATTGAGAAACTACCTTACCTCCAAGCTGTTGTCAAGGAGACATTGAGGCTCCACCCTGCAACGCCGCTTCTCCTTCCTTACAAGGTCAAGACCGATGCCGAGGTTTTCGGTTACACCCTCCCTAAGGGCATTAACGTGATTGTAAATGCATGGGCCACCGGAAGAGATCCAAATTATTGGACTGAACCCGTGGAGTTTAGTCCAGAGAGGTTCCTGGTGTCGAGCATCAACCATAAGGGATCCAGCTTTGATGGTAGCGGTAGCATTCGGCTCTGCCCCGGGATGCCACTCGTGGTTAGGATGGTTGGCTTGATGGTAGCATCGCTGGTTCATGCATTTGACTGGAAACTCCCTGGAGGGATTTCGCCGGAGGAGCTGGATATGGAAGAGAAGTTCGGTGTCACCTTGAAGAAGGCCGTCCGTGCCATTCCTTGCTAGAAGATTGAATGGAGAATGGAGAACCTTGGGGAACCATTGCACCGAAGTGAACCTTATCTTGATCGATCAATAACAAAGTTAATCCTTATCGATCAAACTTTATGTTATGTTTCTATTTCCTTGTGTTTGTTATGTGAAAGTGTTGTATCCAATGGTATAACCGCATAGCAGTACTGACGTTGTAACACCGACTAAAAAATATCATCCAGTTTTAAGTTTTTTTTTATCTCTAGGATCTTATAAAAAAATATCTAAAAAATAAATAGATTTTCATGGTCGGTATCCTACATTAGCACTGCCATGTGGTGATACCGCTGCGCACCCGACTTTCTCGTTTGTTATACATTTCCTGTCAAACATTGAGCTCTAAGCTTGCTCCTTCTCGCTATAAACGGGCGTTCTGGCTAATGTTGAGATTGTTGGGGAAGTAATTCCAACCCTGCTAAAATTTTCTTGAAAAATGAGGCGAAAGGTAATATTGTACCATTTGAAAAAAGTGTAAAATTAGTTGTAAAAT
>JAOYND010008111.1:0-12725 GCA_025802135.1 Lagerstroemia fauriei | reverse complement strand
TTTAGCATCCTTTTCTTGGTGTTTAGCCGATTCCTTATAGCTAGCCAGGAGATGAAAGAGTGTCGTGGCACATACCCGGAGAACCAAACGAGCTTGTGCCAAGGAACTCTCTCATAAACGCTTCTAATTTTCCTCCTTGCATGAGAAATCAAGAATTTTTTCTTGTGGTTCTAGAGGAAAGTGTCCTGATCTGAATATTTGACTCCTGTGTTGCAGCGCTTAGGATGAATTCACTTTGGGGTGGATGCATCTCGGCCAAGACCAGATTCCATCTCGGAACACCTCAAATAATTTGGCATATTTTCCTATTGCAAGGATGCACCCATATTATGTGAGAGGAGGGACAGTAGGCTACCTTTTTTAGACCAATTGTCATGCCATAGGGAGATTTTAGAGCCATCTCCCACACTGCAAGCGATATGGGGGTAGGCCTTGCAACTTGAGTATTTTCTGCCATGCCCAACTCCTGTTCCTTTTCGACAGCCCTTCCCAGAGGTTTCCATTTTTCAGCGAGTGCTTTTTGATCCAATGCACCCACAATGTGCCTTCATTTTGCAGAATTTTCCAAATATATTTGATTATGCACACTTTATTCTAGCTCTCCACATCTTTAATCTCCAGCCCTCCTTCATTCTTGGGAGTACAAACCTCTTCCCATTTGACTTTGAAGCTTCTAGCAGATGGGATACCCTTCCATAAAAAACTAGCACATGCATGTGTTACCTATTTAATGACTTTCCTTGGTAATATAAACTGTAGGCACCAATAGGAGATCATGCCATACAAAACTGAGTTTATGAGTTGTAACCTGCCTGCATATGATAGATTTTTCATTTTCTTTAGAAGCTCTTCGCATAGGTTAGTCATGAGCGGGGCTGATAATGTGTTGAAGGATTGGAACTTCCCAAAGTTCGAGCTTTGTATATCCCTTGTCAATCTCCTGGATCTTCCTAGTGAGAATCTGGCAAACATAACAGGAAGTGTTGAAGAAGAGTGTTCCTTGAATGGAGAAGCATTCTCAAACTCCTATCACCAATTGGATCGGCAAAGCAATCCAACTACCAAGGTGGATCCTGTTGCAGTGGGAGGCAGAAATGAAATTTCTTTTAGCTTCATCGTATCCTTGGCTCTTCTGATGATTATATTTTTCAGGTTTCAGTTGAGAATACTAATAAGCTTCTTCATTTTCCCATCCTAACTAATTCACTGTTCCTTTATATTCTTGCTGCTTCAGCTTTAAACTGCTGACAATATCTGAGAATGCCTTTTGGGCTCGGCATCACAATTCTCACATCCAACTTGAATCTCCAGATTTGTGGTGATGGGTTCTATAGTGGAACACTCGGTTAAGAAACCAGATCAGATTGCTCCAAACCCAACCCAGTTGCCTCAGTTTCTCTTGAGCTCTCTTGTGAACCGAGGATCTTATGAGCATAGATAATGATGGGTAAGAGTCACAAGCCCACGCCCAAGTCTTCGGTCTGGCGCACTTCGGCCAATGGCAGAGTCCTACGTCTGTGGGAATGATGAACCAAGGAGGTCATTTTCCATCATATAAATGAAGGCCAGGTCAACCAAGGAGGACATAGCGAATCAGCCCACTCTCAACCAGTTCCCCATCTTTCTCGATTTGTAATTGTCATTTTCCATCTTATATATAAATGATCATTGTACTCAGATGAAGATGAATGATACTTCAACTTCCATTTATACATTAACATCATGCTATCGGTTTAAAAACCTAACATTGGTGCCGTCTGTGGGAATGATGAACAAGCCTAGCTTGTGCGGAAGTTGTGTGAGGGCGAGCGTAGCTCGTACCACCGTCTAGAAGGGATAATCGTCAGCTTGCTCCAGCCGTGTTACCAGAAGGCGAGGCCCCTGCCTCCCCAACGCTCGATCTAAGAAAACCCTAAACAGCATTCGCAGCCAACCGGTAACGTCGGTGTTTATCTCCAAAAGGTTTTTGGGAATCTATGTTTTCCAGTGGGCACGACTTCTTCGAAGGACGTGGATCGGTTCAAGGGGCATTGGAGCTAGGAGGATAATCGTCAGCTTGCTCCAGCCGTGTTACCAGAAGGCGAGGCCCCTGCCTCCCCAACGCTCGATCTAAGAAAACCCTAAACAGCATTCGCAGCCAACCGGTAACGTCGGTGTTTATCTCCAAAAGGTTTTTGGGAATCTATGTTTTCCAGTGGGCACGACTTCTTCGAAGGACGTGGATCGGATCAAGGGGCATTGGAGCTAGGAGGATGATGAGGCCTTTCAGCGGTGGGTTCAGACTTACGGGACACGGAACTGGTCACTCATCAGCAAGGCGCCTTGGGCTGTCAGAGAAGTCTCTTCGCCTCTAGTGGTGCAACCAGCTCTCTCGTCAGGTGGAGCGCCGCCTTGTCACGGTGGAGGAAGACGAGATCATCGTCCGTGCCCGTGCCAAGTTCGGCAACAAGTAGGCTACCATAGCTCGTCTTCTCAACGGTTGCAACTACTGTCTCGAATTTGTTCCCCAATTCTAGTAGACACTCCTCAGGATCCAACCTCAACGACCGGGTTTGGGCATGCTGTCAACCTATATCTTCCATCCCGTTGCCAGAACCGAGCAAGTTGCCAGAACCAAGCAAGTTATTCCGAACGGTTCTTCAACGAGCCACCACATGGCTCACAAATTATTCCCAACGATTCTGTACCTGGCTCGTACCTCGATCAACTTGATGATGAGGGTCAACGAAGTCCTTCTCCTTGACCAGCAAAGACTTTTCAGATTTTGGGTCTTTCTAATTACATTGAAATGAATAACTTGTTTCTCCATAGAACTTTTGATGAGTTCACTGCAGGTCATGCCCAAGAAGCAATGAATATTCCTCACATGTTTAGGATTAGAGTAGGGATAGACAACAACCCGATGTTCACGGAGGAAGTATCATTGAGCTCTGCCGAAGATGAAGCGTTCCTTGTGATTGTGTGCCTTTCATATTCAACGAACATTTGTTTTGGCTCGTTTCTCTAATTAGATTGATTTTCTCTTTTCTCCTTCTCTAAGAAGCTATGATATACATTATTGTTGCACTATGGATGCCAGAGCGGGAGTAGGTCTCAAATAGTTGCACGGGATGCCAGCATGTCATTAACGTTGCCTGTGGCTAATCTACATGGTTACAGAATGAGCTGCCCATGAAAAGTGAAATTACAGGGGTCTTTGAACAGGGAGTCCCTCAACTAATCTGGTTACTTGTTTGATTTTTACCGGCTCTATCATTTGTGAAATAGAAAATTAGTTGCGGTAGATCAGCATTCTTCATCAGTTTTCTAATCTTGCTAATGCTTTTTGGTCCGGATTTATTCACGATGTCATGTAGGTTCTGCCCAAATCTTTCTATAATGGTTTACAGAGGACAAAAGGTGCCGTGACTTTTTCCGACAAGAGATTTCTAAAATGTGCATATTTGTCAATTGTGGTCAGGACTGCCAACATCAAGAGAGCGAGGATTCATCGATTGTCATTGCTGCTTCAGACAGGAGCTAGATTTAACCAGTTCTATGTTCTAATCTCGGTTATTTAATTGAACACTTGATTTTTCTAGGAGCGTTCATGTTCGATAGATACCGAAGGAGGATGCCGGTCACCATCATTCACTTGTATTTCCACACACGGATGGTGGATAAAGATTTAGCTAAAATTCCTATTTTCTGGTCGGGAACTGGAGATCCTGATTCTCTACGTCAGCTCAACATGTGCATGGTATAGTTACTGCCATTTTTGGGTTGACTTAATCCCCTTTTTGTGCTTCTGGTGTAGAGGAGTCGTCACCGAATGAAATCGCTAAAGGAACTGACCGAGGTACAAAATGTTCCTTATAGTCGGAAATAGATGCAGTATTATCTTTTCGCCAATTAGCCTTTGAGATTGTTATCTATTCACAAGGTTAAGCTACAGGTTTGAATATTTCTGTCTATGCCATGTTCTCGGATTTTGCTGCCCTTGGTTGGTAAGGATTCTGGGGAGAGCTCCATGTTTTGATGGGTTTAATTATGCACAAGTAATAGTTGTCAAGTTTGTTTAATTTGGATAAAGGTCGCCTCAGATCTTGTGAAATCATCTAAACATTTTTATCCTCTCTGCAGCACAGTGAGCCGATAAGCCTGAGCAGTAGCAAGGCACTGTCGATTTCGTCCTTTTCCCATGTTAGATCTGTTGAGATATGAACAAGGATTGGTGGTTATTCTCCTCCCAAGTTGCTTGTCCCATTAATATTTAAATTTACCATCTTGGTTCTTATCCAGGATTATACATCTACAGGCGGAACGCACAAAACTTGCTGATTGACAAATATCCACATATGCTTCAGTTTCTATATCTATGCTGCATTATTGACTCTGTTGATTTTTCATCTATCTTTTCCTCGAATTGGTAAACATATCTTTACCTTAAAGACTATATGAAGTGAATCTGTTGCTAAATTTAAAAAAAAAAAAAACTGAAGAAGTATTGTATTAGATCTGTGGTAGTGCTGCTTATGAGTTTGTTACCAATTCCGAACACGTTGAGGACCTTTTTCCACATTTACTATGACTGAGTTATTTTTCGATTGAAGCTCTTGTAAAACTTGAATTGATTTTCTAACCTCTCTTAAGAGTGTGTTAAAAGTGCTTCTTAATTAAGAAGTCTCGGGATGATTTATATAGTTAGTATTATTTTCCTTTAGCTAACTTATAGTGCATGACAAATTTTTCTGTCAAATCAAAATTAAAATCAAGGAAAAAAGAAGACAAGACAGTTGAAGGATTTACCTAGAGCAGCATCAACAATTCCAAGATAAGACCTCTACTACCCAGGGGCAGAATATTAAAGACCTCTGCGACGCAGGGGCACGGTAAAAGTGTTAAAAGACCTCGGTAATCCCGGGGTAAGACTTCAAAGACCTCTGCGACCCAGGGACACACTAAAAGCGTTAAAAGACCTCGATAATCCTGGGGCAAGACCTCTGCGACCTAACACCACACTAAAAGCGTTAAAAGACCTCGGTAATCCCGTCAAGACCTCCAAGACCTCTGCGACCCGGGGCACACTATAAGCGTTAAAAGATTTCGATAATCCTAGGGCAAGCCTTCCAAGACCTCTGCAACCCAGGAGCACATTAAAAGTGTTAAAAGACCTGGGTAATCCCGGGGCAAGACCTCCAAAACCTATGCGACCCAGCGCCACCCTAAAAGCGTTAAAATATCTCGGTAATCCTGGGACGAAATTCAATCACAAAGACCTCTATGACTCAGAGGCGTGCTAAAAGCGTTAAAAACCACCTAGAGGCGCGCTAATACGTGCTAAAAACCTCAGCACCCCTACGGCAAAATTCGAGCACAAACCACAACAATCTTGAAACAATGCCAAGATATCTCAAAGCACGTTGAAGGTGTTGGAAGGCCTCAAGTGATTTAGAGGCACGCTCGAAGCGCTAAAGCCATTCCCGAGGCAAAATATAGACAATACTAACGATGCTACTACCCTGATTTCCGGAACCAACTGGTTTTGGTTCAGGTGTTGGCTTAGTTCAATGTGCTAACCCTTGGGGCATCTAACAACTACGTGCTGGTCAACTTCACTTCTTCGGGTGGACTAATAGACCTTATACACGACTCCTTAGTTTTTATGGATAAACCGCATAAGGAGTTTTCATTCATAAGGAGAATAGAAAATTCCATTGATTACATGGGAGTTCCTCTACTAGTAGGGGAAAATGCGCCGAAGCGCACTCCCTTGAGCGTCTACAGGTATCCGAAACTGGGAACTTGAGAAGGATCGATGCTAGGATACAAACGCTGTAGGTCATCCCTAACAGATCTAAATTATTCCTCTAGGGCCTTGTTACAACGCCTTGTTAGTTCCTCCGTAAATGAGCTGCAAGCCTTGAACGATTCCACGACTTCATGTTTGGTGCACTCAATCTCTGTTGCTTTTTCAGTGACCGCCAGGGACAATGCTTTAGAGGATTCTTGGACTTGGCCTTGAAGGATTTCCTTCTCAGTAGCCCATATCTTTAAAAATTTGAACTAGTTTCTCGAGTCATGCAATGTGAGAAACTCAATGACAAATGATGGGTAAGAGTGACAAGCCCACGCCCAAGTCTTTGGTCTAGCCCAATTCGGCCCATGGCAGAGCCCTACGTACTCAGCAAGTAATGTGAAGGCCAAGTCAACCAAGGAGGACATGGCAAATCAGCCCACTCTCAACCACTTCCCCATCTTTCTTGATTTGTAACTGCCATTTTCCATCTTGTATATAAATGATCATTGTACTCAGATGAAGATGAATGATACTTCAACTTCCATTTATACATTAACATCATGCTATCGGTTTAAAAACCTAACATATAATTTGCATCCTCACTCTATGCTTGAGCCTTGAGGACAATCAAAAGATCAGGGTCTTCCAGTTACGGCTATTCATAGCTCATGTCTATTTCTTCCACTTTTCAGAGCACTTGCTTTTCGCGCTTGCCTTTCAGGGTCCATTTGTTTGATGGAAAACATTTGTCCAAGGAACATTAGCTTATGTTAGTTAATGTAAGTTTAATAATCAGGCTTTGCAGAAAATGGTTCTGTTTGTTGACTGGATTGAGGAACAAATTTGGGTTTAGCTCATGGACAGAAAAGAAGGTCTGTCTTGTGATAGTTTATCTTTTTCCTGAGATCGGAAGAAAAATTTCCGACTCGATGTCAGTTATAGAGATTGGATGTTTAAAAGCACCTGATAAGTGTAAGTCACGTTATCACATGGGAGCAAGTATTGAGGATTGGGTTCTGTGTCGATTGGATTGAATCCCACCCTCACAAACCAAGCTTCACTGTGCTTAGGGTGTCTGGACCTCGACCAGGTTTGGGAGATCAGCGTGGTTCGGCGGACGCTCGAGGTGGCCCGATCTCCTCCATGTTACTGGGCTTGGGACCTGTTTTAATTTTTTAATATTATTTTTATATATTTAGCCCAAGTGAATAAGCGCCGAACAAGTAGCCCAGGCCTTCGTATATATTAACCCAGTTAAATTCTGTTTCCGGAAAACCTGGCCAGGTCCATGAGTTTCTACTTCGTTTTCGCTTCTCTGTCTATCGTTCCAATCCAATCCGAGCAATCTGTGTCTTGCAGCTTCTGCGATCAGCTTTTTCCACTGTGGTCTCTGCTTGTTCTCGTAGTTCTGCAAGTCCTTAATCGGAGTAGAGCTGCTTCCGTGGAAGGATAAGGTTTGATTGAGCTCTTCAATCTTCTGATCTTCTATGTTGAGATGATCAGCGCCAATCGATAAGAAGGTATAAAGGATTTCTCGAGAAGTCGCATAGGAGCCCCTTTATCAATGGAGGGGCCACCATCCTACCCTAGAATTGACCTCCACGATTACCAAGGAAGCCTCGACAATCGGCAGGTAGCTCAAACTCTGTGAAGTTTTTGAATTTTAGATGATTTGTATTTTTTTTCCTTTTCAACCGATAGGATTCATGATTTTGTTGGTCTTTTCTTTTCTAGCTTTAGGAGATCCCATGATTGATGGGATTATGTCGAGATAAAATTAGAACTGCTTTGAAGATTGATTCGATTGAATTTCTGGGTTTCACTATCAGTTATTAAGATGCAACTGCTGTAGGACTAGCTCGTGGTTTTATTCTTTCACGAGTCTTAAATCCAGAAAGATTCTTTCCATCTGCAAAATTCGGATTGAGTTCTTAGTATGATTAGACAGAGAAGTGTCAAGCAGCCCCTTTAAATAAGCAACCGAAAAAAAATAAGAAAATGCGATGCACTTGTGGTAACTCTCTTTACAACGTTAATGTTGAATATATGACACATCATGTGGGCTAGATAGTGATGACCTAAGAAGGGGTCTGATTTTCTGATCTCTTTAGTGTTCCATAGGACAAGAGGAGGGCAGAGATTTTGCTCAAAAGGAAAAGATGGTGCAGATAAATCATGAGAATGAAGGAAATGAAGACATTGTTGTGAACAAAAATGAACATACCAATGCTAGCCATCAGAAACCGGGAAAATATTTTTACTATGACACTCCATATCCTGAAGAAACAGGGATTTGGATACCAGTTTCTGTACCACCAAAGTCAGGCGGAGGGCATGAGGGATGGAACCGAGGTCTGTCCTTGAGTGGTGGCTATTTGCCTGATGGAGACATGGGTTGGGACCAATTATTCGGAGAGAACAAGGAGCTGACTATGTGGGATGTGGTGAAGGAGATGCTCGATGCTGCAAGAGGTAAAATGAGTGCCATCACTTCAGGGAATGCCCAGCATTGTGGAATTTCTTGGGAATCAAATCATCTTCTGGAGCAAGCTTGGAAAGAGATGGCCCAGACACTAACACAAGCCAACTTTGGTAACATAAAGGAAATTCTCGAAGCAGAGCCCCCGAGGTGGTTACCTGACAGTTCTGCCTCTTCTTGCATGTTGTGCAATGTCCGCTTTCATCCTATCATGTGCTCGAGACACCACTGTCGTTTCTGCGGAGGAATATTCTGTAACTGTTGCTCAAAAGGAAGGAGCCTGCTGCCCCCAAAGCTCCAAAAGAGTAACCCTGAGCGGGTCTGCGATGTCTGCTGTGTGAGGCTTGAGTCGGTCCAGTCTTACCTGATTGACCAAGTGAGTCGAGCTGCTCAGTTGCCTACTCAAGATCTGACGGATCTCAGTACTTTGAGATCCTGGCTGAACTTTCCGTGGGGCCAATCCATGGAATATGAGATATACAAAGCTGCAAATATTGTGAAGGGTCATATGAAGGTAATATCTGTTTTGACTGATTTTCATTGGAACGAGTGTCAATGCTAATTCCAGATTGTCGTATAAAGTATAATTCTTCCACCCAGACATGTGTCTTTTATATGGACTTACAATAGGTTTGTTTGTGGGGTTGTTCATGGGCCTAGGAGAATAACCTCCTTGGTATCAGATAAAAGTATAATTCTTGCCAGTGAGCTTTGAAGCAACAATAAATATAATTGATAGAACAATTTTGACCCATGTATGTTTCAAAACGGCTTTTCTTAATATCAGAGATTCTGAATTTGAGTTGATATTAGGTTGAAAATTTCTATTGCCATAAAGATTCTTTGCTACGTAATAAGGAGGATCAATTATGTTCTTGGAATGTTTCCTTGAGATCTACTGCATGTTTCAAATGTAATAGTTTGTCATATGGTAAATAGTTGGCTGTTAGTGTTCAGGTTTGCTCCAGAGCTCCAGAGAAGTCCATCCCAGATTCCATTCTTAGGGATGCAAAAGGACTGGCTATATTCACTGCTGCAAAAGTTGGGGCAATGGTGACATACAATATTGGAACAGGAATAGTTGTTGCTCGCCGTCTAAATGGTTCCTGGTCCCCACCTTCTGCTATTTCATCATTTGGAATCGGCTGGGGAGCACAGGTGAAAGAAAATTCTCTAACCTGACTACATAATTAGCATATTTTCACAAGAAAAAAGCATGCTTGTTTGAAACTATACCTATACCATGGAACAGGTTGGGGGAGAACTGACAGATTTCATAATAGTGTTAAGAACAACTAGTGCTGTGAGGACTTTTAGCGGAAATGGGCACCTCTCAGTCGGAGGAGGGCTGAGTGCAGCTGCTGCAAACTTTGGCAGGGCTGCTGAAGCTGGAATACGTGCTGGAGATGGTGGTTATGCTGCATGCTACACGTACAGCTGCAGCAAAGGTCCTTTCTCTCCCTCCCTCTCTGTTCCCTTTTTTCTGGTGGGGGTGTCGTTCTGATTGGTTGTGCTGCTCAATATAACTGCAGCAATCAGCACAGAGTGGACAATCAAGTGATATGCCTTGTAGTTGAATTTTTTTGGTTTTTTCATGACGTGAACTCATATGTGTTATATGATTGGCACCCCAGGTGCATTTGTGGGCTGCTCTCTGGAGGGGAGTGTGGTGATGACAAGAGCCCGAGAAAATGCTAGGTTTTATGGCAGCTCTTCCATCACTGCACTGGACATTCTTCTTGGGTCAATGCCCGGGCCTCCTGCTGCTTCGATTCTTTATCATGCTCTCTCTTGTCTATATGAGAAAGTGGAGAGATGATGCTGATGCTGAGAAAATCCACCTTATTTGGACCACCAATGAACTGGGATGGCACCTTTCCGTAGATTCTGCATTCTCTCTGTACATTGTTCCTCAGGTCGCTGCAAGTGATATGCACAGCAGCCCTTCAAAATATATTTATATAAGATGTTATGTGTAGTACAGCAGCATTATGAAAATTCGGTTATTCTGAAGCTGTTAGTAGTATTGATAATTTGTCGTCTTTGTAAATAATGGATAAATGGCAAGGAGTTGCAATTGGTGTTTGGCGATTCTATTTTTTTTTTTTAATGATATTTCGAGCTTGTGCATTTCATCTATCAGATTCTCAATCATCTGTCAATCGGCTGTGACCTGAGACCTTGGTCTTCTTCCTTTGAATTTCAGGGACACACATTTCATATGCTTATTGAGTGGAGCGTGACAGCATGTTATGGCCGAGAGCTGCGTCCAAGTTGAGCCCTATACTAAGTATAGCTTGCTGGGCTGGATTGTACAAAAGATGTCTCACTTCTAAAGTTGCGTGGGAATGTCCCACCAGATGACATTCATCACTGTCCATTTTATCACATTGTTTTATTTTCTTTTTTTTTCCATATTAATTTGGAAGTATGTATATGTTACATTATCTCCTCCAATTTCGACCTAAAAAACAAATACAAAAATGTCAAAAAAGAAAGGCACGAGAAAGGAGCCAAAATACCATACATTCATCAAAACTTTTCGTAAAATACTTTTTTTACTCTAGTTCCTTTTATACAGTTAAGAGAAAATTGCAATCTCTTTTTTTATATATATAAAATTGCATTCTGAATATACGATATTTTCACAAATGAAAATTCTTGATCTCTTCAATAAATTATTTCCATATGAAATGTGTGCAGGGTAGATATATGATAATTGGGGTGAAAGTCACAAGATCCTAAAGATACAGAAATAGTTCTACTTCTAGATCACTATTAAATACACAACTAAAAATGATTTCAAGGGTAATATGCAATAACCGCGCAAAATGTCATCCTAAGTACATGAGAGCTTACTGCAGAGACCGGAACCAAGGCATAGGTGTTGGCGTTTTCTCTAATCCCACGGTTAACTGTGATTTTATTAAAAACAATTTTATTTCAAAATTTTAGTGAGATAATTTTAGAAGCAAGATATAAGTTCTCGTTTGATAGGGCAGAATGGAATGGAATGGAATTGAAATTGTTATCTTGGTCTACACTCTACATTCCATTCCTCACGTTTGGGTAAGCGATTAAAAAATAATAGGAATGACCATTTTCCTATTTTTTTTTTGCAAATTTCATTATTTCATCCTACAAAAGAAGGAATGAACATTGCATTATTTATTTTTTAAGTTAACATAATGAATGGGTTATTTTATACTCAACAGTTTAGTAGATATTGTCATGTTAGTTAGAGTGGTGATTAGAATGATTATAATAAGATGATGACTTAGGCACAAATCATGTGATTGATATCAAGAATCTCACATGTGATACAAGAAAATTATAAATGGTCGATTATAATTTTAAGGAGTTATAATTACAATTTAAAAGAATTGTAAATAATCAATTATAACCCCTTGACTTTGATTACGACACTTAAAACTGGATTTACAACTGACCATTGATAGTCAGCGAGATTATTAGGGATAGTTTTGTTTGGCTTTTATAAACGTTCCGTTAGTTGTTAGTTTGAGATTAAATCAACAAAGTACGGCGGTTAATTTATTAGGGTGTACTCTCTCTCTCTCTCTCTCTCTAGGTAATGTGGCATGGAAAATTATTACGCGGACCGGCTGGGTCAGATTCCATGCAAGAACTTCTATGAGATGGACAGTACCCAAAAGAATCAACATAACAGTACAACCAGGAAGAGTGAAGGTTGATTATCTATCTTCTGGCTTTTAATTCTACCATTTAATTCAGCCTATCGCAGAATAAAACAATATTAATCATTTAAGTTACACTCTATACATTAGTAAGGAAGTTAAAATAATTAATCACACATTTGCAAATAAGTAAACCATTAATTCTCATTATTGCTCTTCCATTAATTAATTTTCAAGATAATCACAAGATATCCAGTTGAAAAATATCGTGAAAACCTTTTATATATATTCGAGATTAAAAAAAATCTGACTACAGTCTAAAAAAAAAAAACAAGAATGTGTGTGTAAGAACTCGCTTTCATGAATGTGTGAAGCCATTTAATTCAAAGTGAGAAAAATCAAGCCGGCTATATTGACTGTTGACCACCTTCTATCGGATTGTTGATGGATCTGGTCATGGAATGGCAAAAAGAAAATTCAAGAAGCAATGCTCATGGAGCTAGTGTCATTCCTCCAACACAGACACAGAGCTACGGAGAGTATGACGGGCTCGATGATCCCTTTGCCCCTTATTACCTTGAAGATTGACATAACTGAATATCCAAGAACATGAAAAGTTCATTGTTGGGGTTGAAATTTGAGAAGTAAATCCAATGGACTAAGCGAGGAGGAAAGATCAGGGTAAATCCCAAAAGATGACAAATGGAGCAATTAAAAGTCAATCTTTGTCCATTTGATTTGGAAAGGCATGCAGTGAATAAACCCAATTGGTACCAATTTGCGAGCATCGATAGAAATGCATGTCAGCCAT
>JAOYND010008009.1:0-12729 GCA_025802135.1 Lagerstroemia fauriei | reverse complement strand
GCAAGTGATTCAATTGGATGAGTATCATGGAACACTAATAAATCATTAGGTATTTTAATCCAAGTAGGCTCATCCTCGTCATCTTCAAACCCAACACTTGATATAGTGCCATCGCCTACACTAAGAACCCAATCACTAAATTCTGATACCACGTCCATTTGCTCAGAATTCATCAAATTGTTTAATAGTCTCATGTTAATTTTAAGGACAAAGACCTCACACTTCTTCCATAAATAAGATTTTCTAATTGATGCTTGGACAATATCATCCCTTTGACCTTTAGGCACAACAGGTAGAATTTGTCTAAAATCACCTCCCAACATAACTGTTTTACCACCAAATGGTTTGTCATTTACAATTGAACTATTAGAAAAGACAATATCTTTCAATGTCCGATCCAATGCTTCTAAACAATTCTTATGAATCATGGGAGCCTCATCCCAGACAATCAAGCTTGTTTTCTCAACTAATTCATCCAAGTAAGTACCCTTTTTAATTTCACATCTCGAAAATTGATTGACATCCAAAGGTATTCTAAATCTAGAGTGTGCGGTTCGGCCACCGGGAAGTAAAACCGATGCAATTCCTGAGGATGCAACAACCAAGACAATCCTACCTGTAAATCTTATCGCAGAAATGATTATTCGCCACACAAATATTTTTCCTGTACCACCATGGCCGTAAACAAAGAACACTCCTCCAGCATTGGTATCTACAGCCTCAATAACAGCATCATAAATTCTCTTTTACTCACCATTAAGGAGTTTATGCAAATCAAAATGCATGGTAGAGAGGTCATTAATATCATAGCTCAATTCTTCCCTAAGAAGCCCATTTTCAGTAAAATGGGATGAATCCTCAACCGACAATTGCAAGCCAAAATCTGCTAGTGATCTACCATTTTCATTGAATGATTTTTCTAGCACAAACAAAACACAGTGTTTAAGCTACCAATCAGGGACATGATAATTTTGAATGTTCATTAATTGTTTCATCCTATACAAAAAATACCAGCTAATAAATTCCAATGTGTCTCCCATAAATTAATAGGATCATTAATTTCATTATATAATATTAGCGTAACAAATAATTGTCGTAGTTCAAATGAAGATGCCCATTGTGCAGCCTCATTCAACACATCATGCCATTCTCTATCATCTCGTAACAAACCCAAGGCATTGCAAGCGGCTTGATACGTTGGATGAATTACCCCCTGACAGTTCTAAGCTCTTGATAATTTCTCACACCCCTCACAACTTTTAGAAGCATTCTCATATAATATAATTCACCGGAACTCGGATAAATATAAACAATTCTTCCAATGGTCTTGCCTTGCTTCCTCCTAATCCAAATTTTATCACGCATATTCCAAACCCATTTAGTTGGAAACTCAGCATATGTTAGATCCCGTGCATCTTCAAAGCATTGGTTGGTATACATCCACTCAGTAAACATTGTTTTTTCTATATATCTTCTATTTAGAATGGTTTGGAGATTTTGACCATCATGATAAGTGACTCTGTTCATTAATGGTAGATGGATAGTAAGCCTCTCGACAGTCGGTTCTCTTAACTGTATATGGAATTGAAATATTCTCCAAGCAACTTCATATGCTGAGATGTATCTACAATCTAAACATCTCTTTATTTCATCAATATCTTTGACTGTTTTCTCACCAATTTGACCATCCATTGATGCATTATCCTCAATTGTAGCTCTTACTTGATATGGACCTTTATTTATATATTTGAATAAATATTTTATTGCACATGATTTATTACACCATTCTACATTTATGTGAGCTTGGTACCTCACTAATAAATTTCTATTAGATGGGCCGACGAATCTATTATCAAGATGTAAATTGCCTCTTGTAATAATAATTCCATTATCCCTACTGTGATAGTTTGCAAAACCTTTTGAATCAATCATTGTTTCTGTGCAAAATAATTTTGGAAAATGTTTGGATTCCAATAATCATGCATGGTGCACGAGGATTTGCTGGTCCACATGGGCCATGAATCATCATCTGAGAGACGATGTCATACCCAACTGGATCAATTATTTTATCAGGTATTTCAGCTGATATAACATAGTCAATTTCAGTAGGCGTTGAATATTTACTATTCACATCCATCCCAACCAAGATGTGAGCATGAGGCAAGCTCCGTTTCTGAAATTCTATTGTATATATAACTGCACACGATAAGACAACAATTTTAGCAAACATGGCAAGCAGAAATAAAGTAAAGCAATAATAATAACTATTCAATGAGTAATTAATTACCTGCAACAACCACACCAAAGTACTTTCCATTTTTTATGTCTGATACCAAGTGATCAAGCTTCATTTTAAAAACTCGACTAACAATATCAAGTCTTTCCTCAACCTTTTGTCAATCAATTAAACTCAAAACCTTTGAATCTCAATCCACATTGTATTACATGTGAAAGTTAGAAACTGATCAGGATGACCATACCATCTACATATAGCCATCGCATCATGATAATTTTCAATCATATATTGCGATCCCGCTGTAAAGCTAGCTGGCAAAACTATGCGCTTTCCAATAGTATCACCATCTATATCACCTCTACTAATAGCATCTCTTATATCACAATATAATTCAGATCTCAAATCTTTTTTATTATGTCTTATATATTGCAATTTTTCCTACTCAATGCAAGCGAATGCATCTACTATGTATTGTTGAAATAATGTACCCCCTCTAATCAATGTTCGGCCCTCTGACTCTTTTTGCTGCAACCTAAAAGCATAATACTCCCTCATCGTCGCACACTTCCTAATTCCCTTCCCCATCCAACTATTCTCTCGATATCTAATTCCAAGCCCATATCCATCCTCACCATATGGAAATAAAATCGAGTACTGTAATGCCATGAAACATGGATGCAATTCACTAATCCTTGTTAAACCATCAGTTCTATGGCGAACAATGATGTCTCGCTAACCATCGACTAGACCTAGATCACCTACTACTAATGCAGCAATCTCCGATGATGAGGGAAGATTGTACTGTAAACTATCCCTATTTCATTTCTCTATCAACCTCAAGTTAACAGGAATAAAATTATCTTCGATGAAGCAATCTCTAACCATCCTAAATGCCTTAACAACTTCATTTGTTTGATCAAACATACGGATTAACCCAGCCACAATGCAATCATCAACAATAGAATCACCAGTTTTTATACCCAACGAATTAATTCGATTTGAAACTTCATTTTCAGTATCATAAATATAAAGCTCTGCAAAAATTGGATTCTGTTCAACAGTAGGAATGAGGGCACCTATTTGATGATAGTTTTCTCCAGATATACGAAAAATATAAGGCCTCCTCCCATCAATCACATGCCAATCTATTTTAGCTCCAATTGAAGTAAATGCAAACATGGAATTATATATCCTAATTTTCTCTCTAAATCTAGCACTGGAAGGCCCTGTCTAATAATCTAATAACCTATCCAAATATTCTGGAGTCGCTTTCAATAATGGTAAGTCCACCTTACCTTCATGACAGCATAAAGAAAATCAAGGACGACCATACCTATTTGCTTTGCAGATACGCTCCTCATACTAGAATATCGCACCACAACTTGTACAGGCATGGTCAGGACAACCCAAATCAAGTGCTTCATCAATCACCCCTACACAACAAATATGTCTACCATAGGCACCATGCACTAAATTCTCAAGCATTACATTGATCTAACAGCCCAAGAACATAGAACCGAAGAAAAATGAAAACGAATAAGAGACATAATATGCAATATCATAGGGGAAAAAAAGAACATGCAACAATTTACCTGAGATAGACGACCCTATGTTATCTCCTTGAATGACCACACCAGATCGATCCACACTGTGCTGTCCAAGTTGTTGTGGAGAGCAAAGGCGTAACCGACGACCAAAGTCGAGCCTTGCCCTCTTTGCACCTATACAATTATAAAAATTGCATTAGGGGACACCCAATACAAATCGCCCACCATAAGCAACAACACAACAAAACAAAACAAAAACATGCTCACCTACACCAGCAATTCTCTCTAACCTTCTCCGTAATAAAATTTCTTTCCTTCTAGTCCTATTCTCTCTAAAGACATCCATCATCGTTTGACTAACAGATAAATGAGGACAGCATAATCAATGAAGACTCTTGGTAGAAACAAAAATAAAATAAAGGAAAATGTTGAATTAAGGAATAGATTTACCTCAGCTTAATGAACAATGACAAACTAATTAATCGTAGCTAACGATTTATTCAACTTCTTCCACTATCTTAAGTACCTAAGGAACAAAGAAAATAGAAGGGTGAAACAAGTGAAGGACACAAAAAACATAAAGGACATTTCCAACAACATGAACAGGTAAAGGCTCAATCAAGAAAAGAAACAACCAATGACAAATAGAGCCAATGATCCAAAAAACTGAATGAGAACAACAACGAATTCGCAAGAAAGGTAGCATCGACATAAACAAAGATGAAAAACAGCTGAGATATCCGTTAGTTTCTCGACAAGAAACTACAATTGGCTCATACTAAATAATGTTCCTACAAAAACTACTTGACTCAATGCTTCGGTCCATGACAAACAAAGCTCTTCGAACCTTTAGCTGTGACATTTATCGAAAACATATTTATTTGTACTGTCTTTTTTTTTAAACAGATGCATGTCCTTTTTGCCGAAGGTTTAGTGAAGCTATGATAGATCTAGATCTGTTTATTGAGAGCACAAGATACGATCAATGTTTTTTTTGTCATTTACGTACTTGTCCAATATGATTTAAAAGGATAAGAATGCATTTGGCAAGATTGCACATGAAACATTTTGTGTTTGAGTTTCAAATTCACTTATAATTTAAATGATTAAGAGTTTGAAATTGAAATCATCTATACTCTTTTTTCCGTACTTTTGATCCCCTTTAGTTCTAAAAAATTCTTAGAGAGAGTAAGATCAAATATATTTTCCAATTATGCAAAACATCATATCTTGCTAATATTGTGTAAATAAAAACTGTGGCACAATCGAATCAAGAGGAACGACCACACGAAGGAGGACAAAAAAGAACGGCCAGGAAAAAGCAAGCAAAACATGAAAGAGAATATGTTTTTATGCAGCATAAGCATATTGTGTCAAATTTAGCGAAAGAAGTGCTATAAAATCAGCCACCTTCAGGACACAGTCCAAATAGCACACCAACAAAATCATGTAATCCTATTCAACCATTGGAAAGATTTCTTAGTTTTTAAACATTCAAACAATGCGTGAAAGAAAGCCAATCGAGCAGCAATAGACATAGCCGAAAAAACCCCAATACAACGAATGAATCAAGAGGAAAGATAACAGCAAGGATGACTCACGAAGAAGGATCGGGAAGAATCGACAGCAGAACTACCCAAAAGCCAACGGCTCTGATGCAGAAAAGCGAGACCTCTCACCTCACGCCATCCCAGGGTTAGGCAGAGAAGACCTCTCACCTTTTTCATCTTTTTTTTTGTGTAAAAGAAAGAATGAGGGCCTTTGAAAACAAGTCTCGATGAATTGAACTGGCTAGGGGAAAAAAATTAAAAAGCAACAGGAAAGAGAGGGTGGGGCCACAAATGACATGGATGGCTGTAAACTCTTCATTGTAACTCTCTTTTAGAATAGAAACTAAAGTCAAAAGTTCGCGCTCTACAACAGAAAGAAAAAAGTTAAGAAAGATGATATGAGTGAAAAATTAATGAGAGAAGTGCAAAGGTTAAGAGTCAAACCTAAAATACGTAGTTTTCTTCACTCATCACTAATCATCCAATCATTTCTAAATAAAAATGTGATATATTAATTTTTAATTTAAACAATGTAAGACGTACATGTGCGTATAGTTCTATGTTAGGCCTGACAAACTGTGTCGTATCGTGTTTAAAGGTGTCGTGTCTAAACGTGTTCGAGTTAGAAAACTCGATGACCTGGACATGACACATTTATTTTTCGTGTTTAAACGGGTTCGTGTCTAAACGGTTGTGTTTAAGCCGTGTCTAAACCAGGTTGACTCATTTAATATAGAATATTTTCAATATATAATTATACGCTAATAATATATGATATAACTACTAAAATAATTATATTTATAGACAATTAGTATAACAAATAAGTAAGATTAATTAATTGCATAATATTTTATGATAATAAAATATGTAATGTATGTGATAATTTGCATATCATAAAATTTTTATATATAAATATATTAAATAAGTTCAATATTTATATAAAAATAGTGAAATGTATTTAATAAACGTGTTTAAACATGTATTATCGAGTTACACAGGTTCAACCCACTTAATTATGTTTATTTATCGTGTCTCAACAGGTTTGTATCTAAACGGATTCGTGTCTGAATAGGTTTGACACAAATCCACATAACTCGGTATTGTCGTGTTGGGTTATCGTGTCATGTCAAAAATTTTCAAGTTTACTCTCTGTACTCAGCATATGGAGTAAGAAAGGGACTGGTATTTAATGCATTTATTTATAGATAATTATACAATTATCATATTAATATATCTAGCTAATGAAAAATTACAGTTAATAATATGCAAAATGATCAGACTAAAATTGTTCCCATTTTATAATATTGACATATTTATGGAACTATACATTTTCTAAAGGTTGCATCATCTTATCTAAAAATAAAAAACACCTATATATAAAATTTTCAATTACAGATTGTTCATCTGGAAAGAGATGGAAGAAATAGGTAAATGATAAAAATGATGTAAATAAAGAAGTATTAAAGTTTATGAGAAATATTAGAAGTAAAAAATTGAAGTGGAGGAGAAAAATGAAGATCATCAAATGTATTGAAAGTAGAAAATTCATCCTACTCTCCCTTAGAGAATTAAGAGTAGTAAATTTACCATACTCTCCCTTAGAGGGTTGCTAGAACTCTATTTTAAAGTCCGCGTTTTTCTGCGGAAAGGAAAAAAAAAAGCTAAAAAAGATGATATATGTAAAAAAAATTAATGAGATAATTGTAAATGCCAGCCTAAAAAATGATATGTATAGTTTTTAATTCAAACTGTGCAGGTCCTAAAAAGATATAGACGTACATATACATACGGTACCTTTTATACTCGCTCTATGGAGCAAGAAAGAGGCCCATATTTAATGGATTTATTTATAGATGATTATGCAGTTATCATATTATGAATAATAATATGTAAAATGACCAGATTGAGATTACTCTTATTTTATAATATTAACATGTTTATAGACGTGTACTTTTTCTAAAAGTTACATCCTTTTATGTAAAATAAAAAAAATTAAAAATTTAACTTAAAATATGCTTTATAAATAGATAACGATTTCTAATTTTACACCATCATTTCATCTCTCATATACATATATTTTTCTATAACAGAATGTCCACCTAGGAAGAGATGAAAGAAACTAAAATTTTTCGGTAAACTTTAATACTTCTTATTATCTAATATTTTATTTCTAATATAGATGAAGAAGTATTAAAGTTTGTAAGAAATATTAGAGATAAAAATTGAGGAAAAAGAGAAAAATGAGATCCATCAAAGTATTAAAAATAGAAAATTTGTCTCACCCTCTCTTAAAGGAGTTAGTAAAACCTTGTATAGATATTTTAACAATTCTTTTCTTCCTTTTGCTCGCTAGGTCGCAGTTAAACTCATACATAATTTTCTCCGATACTGATATAAATGGTCCTAAATTAATTTATTGTAAAAAAGGGAAACATCATTTTTGGGAAAATAATACTTAAAGAAATAGATGGGGTAGGAGGACGTGGAGGGATGACGCGCTTGCGAGGGTGAAATGCCTTGGTACTCTCCTTGTGGAGTACCCTTGAAACCTTGTTTTATATTATAGTTATAGATTTTATACTAGGTCAACGACGCGCGCTTCGCTGCGAAAATTCGTGAAATATTCGTGGCAGAATTGTTGTAGAGAAACCCTAACCCTAAGCGAAGCTTATTTTAGATGGCAAGGAGGAAGTACGAACGAAAGCGGGTTTTATTATTGTATGGAGAGAGGAAAGTGAGCGTCTTTTGTGGGGAGGAGGGTGTATGGTCAAAGAAGGCAGATATGAAACTTCTCTATGAAGCCATCAGAGGGCCATTTGGTTTATAATGCAGAATCGGAATTAGAAATGGGAATGGACTGAGGCGGAATGGGTGACAGAAGGAAAAGTTTCAGCTTGTCTTTTATTTGAATCGGAATCGAAATCTAATTTATTTTTTTATTATCTAAATTAAAATTTAAATGTTATGATAAAAATAAAATAGAAATATAATTATCATTTAAATGGTTAAATATAACGAAAATCAATGAGAACGAATTTTCGGAGGTTGAAAACTTGATTAAGAAAAGAATCACTTCCTCATTTCGTTGAATTTTGAGAGGAATGACATTGCCCTCTTTAGGGGATTTCAATTCCTTTAATTAAGGGAAACAAAATCCATTTTTCTCAAAACAAATATCAAATAATGGAATCATTCACTCATTTCATTTCCCCCACCAATTTTTCACCAAACAACCGGTCCATGAATATTTTATAAATAAGAAATTAAACGAAAATGGAAAGCCCGACAGGTTGGCCACGTGGAAGCGTGGATGGGCAGCTTGTAATCCTCTTTTCATCTATTCCTACTCGCACCCGCCTACTCGCTCCATTGACATTCTCCTTTGGATTAGAGATATAGATTATAGTTATAGATAGATATAGATTTTTGTCTTTTATAAAGAAAAAAAGGAGGGAGAAATGGATTTAATTGCTGCAGAGGTGTAAATCACCGTCCTTGAGACGAGCGTTAAGGGGATAGCAATTGAGGTGTCATTTAATTTTGAATATAAAATTCAAAATAAGTAAGATTTACATATTTGACCGATTCAATCCTATTTGATGTCAATTTGACCAGTTGAGGTTAAAATTTTACTGGTTCATATGGTTCAGTCTGAAATGAAGCGGTTCAAAGCAACTTTGATCGACTTATGTAATTTAGACTTAAAATTTTATCGATCCAAGTTTGACTTAGGCCTTATTTTTGGGTACGTCAGTATAGTAGGCCAAATTTTAACGTGCTCAAATTTAATTTTGACTATTTGAATAAAATAATGGCAACTTTTGATATATCTAACGTTTTGAGATGGGTCAATTGAAACAACATCTTGTCAAAGTGAGCTCTCTTGCATAGATTGATTTATTTTAGAATATATAAGATGTTTGCCTATTTGAAATTTCATGCGAGCAGTGATCAGTCCAAAGGAAGGTGATGCGGTCCGGATGGAATTCGATTTCATGGGCAGATGGGACCACTCGAAGGTTCAAAAGGCGCTCAAGAAACCAGTTTGACCGGTTTGATAAGTCAGTCACTGGTGTACGTTTTCAGCGAACGAGCACAGTTTTTTGCATGGAAACAGGCTTCCGAAGAAGACGTATAAACTTTGCAATGCGCTACAATGATTTTTGGTCAAATTCCATCGTTTAGGTCCTCAATTTCATGTTTTTCTTTTTTAGTGGCATTTTCGCAATTTCCATTTCTTGTGTGTATTTTCGTAATTTTTATTGTTCAGTGCCTAGGGTTTCTTCAATTTATTGATGTATCAAGCTACTGAGCCGTTAGACTGATTTGATTAATAAAACTTCGGGTTTTTTCCTCTACGTTCTTTCGTTTCCTTGGTATTCATGTGAATCAACGAGGTGCGATCTATCCACGATTGTCTATCCCGCCCACCCTGCTGCGTCAAAAGGTCTGTTTGGCCGAGTTTCATACATGCCTGCAGTAATAAATGCATGATAATCCTAAGGTTTCTATGTGAATGTGAGCCGGCGCAAAGGAATGCTCACTGTTAGACAAGACTTATTGTTAGTATTCGATTACTACACAAAGAGTACCACTTACAAGTTGATCTTTTCATTCAAAGATGAAACATTAACGTTGCATTGAGTATCTCGAAAAGGGACTTGCTATCTCTAAGGAGACAGATGTCAGGTTATTCTTAAGTGCCATTGAGGAATTTTGCTAGAGAAATAAAAAGGCTGAGACAAGCAATTTTATGGAGACTTGTCTCAATAAGGTATAAGAGCAAAGGAACATTTGAGAATATTTCTTGATCTAGATTCAAAATCTCAGACACATAATTAAGAGTGTGTCTGAAGACGTGCTCGTGCAATTCATTTTTGATATACCTTCTCTTACAAAATTCAGTCAGTTGTAGCCGCCAAAAGTAGAAGCAGAGCCTTTCTAGGCTCTTTCTCATTATGTGTAAGAGAGAAAAGGTTGAAGTAAGAAAGGACACAATTTTTAACTTGGCATCAATTTGGAAAGATACGATTAAAAACGTTAAGTATAAGGAAGCTGGGAGTCTTCCGTTACAAAAGATAAAGTAAAAACAATGGGTTAAGAATTTTATTTGTTTCTTTTGTAAGAGCAGTGGATGTAAAAATTTATATGAAGTACTTCATGAAATGTATAAAAGAAGATTAACTTCTAACTAAAGTTTGTTATAAGTTTTTTTTTAATAACCGAGGTATCTGAGCATCTTCCCTGCCCAACTAGCGGTGGTTACGACACCTCCTCCTCGGTGCACGCGCAATAGCCCGCAATAAGTTAGGCGAACCTGACGGGTTCGAGAGGTATAAAGCTCCCACTCACGAGGAAATGCTCCTCGGAGGATTCAAACCTAGGATTTTGGAAGACCTCCTAGAGCCCGACCACCCGGGCTGCCCCCTCGTGGGCAAGTTTGTTATAAGGTTATTTGTCTTATGTACCCCCACATAGTGGAAAGATTTCAATATTAGTATCCACATAAATGTGCACATGCAAGGTTGTTCAAGTTATCGTTCGCCAAATTGATGCTGAAAGATTCATCTATATGAAGTGATGACAAACCAGTTGAGATTAAGGTTGTAGGCATATTTAGGTTATTATTAATAACTGGTTGTTGTTTGGAACTGGAGAGACTTATATTGTACTATTTTAAATGATACTTTGTATTCATTTCCATTTTGGACAAATCCAATTATTATTGTTCAATTGGGAATATTTAGTTTAGTCTACCCCTTAACTCAAATAGCATAGGTACTACCTTTTCATGATAACCTTCATATGCTTGATATGATCGTCTCATTTAATGAAACATCATGTAATTGTTCATGTCGTACGAAGTGTATATATAGTCCTAGTGGGAGTTCCACTAAATTATGGTACAAGCGCTAAGGTCAAATAATAAGTTAAAAGGCTTGTGTCTAATTGATCTCAATCTCCCTAATCAGATAGGCTTTGAGGGTCTGTATTAAGTATATAAAGGGGGCCAGACAAACATCGAATGATCTGGTGTCAATTAAAAATAAAACATATCAAGACCGATTCATTATGGTATTTGTGCACTATTCCCATAGTTTTTAGGAATGATCACAAAAATTTCATCAAGACATGAATGACTTTTCTCGTTGTTGACACTTGTATCTAATTAGTGAGAAGACTCAAGTTCTAAATGTGTTCACAACATTTAAGGCCATTAAATCTGATAGGGTTGCGAATATTATGGCAGATTTTATGGATTCAATTGACAATATCCATAATTTGTTAATCGTAGTTACTTGCATAATAGAGTACCGAAAAGCAGTGATTAAGATCCCTTAATTAAATATGTACTGGCAAGAAGCCTATTATAAAGCATTATGCATTTGGGGTTGTTCAATTGAGGCCAGTCCTTATAAGCCAAGCAAAAGGGAATTGGACTAACTGCTATTTTGTGGGTTACTCTGAAAGATCCAAAAGTTACAAACTCATTGATACCACTGTAAGATCAATTATCATGAAGCAAAATTTGTTCCTTTCTTATGACTTTTATCATTGATATAGCAGCACGACAATATCATAAGGCTTTGTTATTGTTGCCATTGATAGAGCAACACGTCAATATCATAAGGCTGCTTATACGATCTCAATAAATTATTCTAGAAAGTCAAAATCAACAATCTCAATAACATGTGACATTAGGAGATCCACTAGAGAGTGGAGAAATACAAATTTTTAGATGATTGTGTTGTATTTCACTACAAAAAAATTGCCATTTACTGATGGCCAATTTTTGTCAGTAAAAGTACCAAAAATCCGTCAGTATAATGCTTTTGGGTCTATACTGATAGAAAAATGGGTTTTACCTACGACATAAATTTCCATCAGTATAGGTAGCGTAGCTATACACCTATACTGACGGTCGATCTGTCAGTACACTCCTTGGTTTTTGTCGACTATAAATTCCGTCGCTATAGTCCAGTCTGTCAGTATAATACATCTTAACTGATAGATATTTCCGTCAGTACAATACACTCTTATTTGTCAATATAGCATTGCCCAATCTGTCAGTATAACATTATTTGTCACTATAGCATAGTCGTTTATATTATTTTCACTGGCAGATTTTCATAGTTTGAAGTTTATATATACCGATGAAATATCCATCACTAGATGAACATACCGCTATGGCTCTTTACTGACAAAAAATAAGTCCAGTCCACATTCTTAGTGACAAAAATTGTTACTGACATGCTTTAGCATGCTGTAACCAACGTCTTGAATCAAATGGTTATAGAAAAAATATTACTAAATCATAACAAAAAATAGAGGAATTCTCAGACAAATTATATTACTACTAGCAAGAGAGGACCATGTAGTTAATTACAAGTAATAA
>JAOYND010007911.1:0-12731 GCA_025802135.1 Lagerstroemia fauriei | reverse complement strand
TTGTGTTTGGATTATGGTCGTGAGCTCACGGTGTGCAGGAAGCAGAACCTTGCTGGAGAAACCGATGCAAGGCAGACTGGGTTTATGTTTGAACAATTGCTCCGTCTCTCTACCGGAAAAAAAAAAATCGATTGCATCTGCTAGGGGGTTGGTTCGTTTTGAACTTTCATTTCTTGTGTGGCCGTACAGATTTGTGCACGGGTAACAAGTCATTCTTGTGGTATGAATTTCAATTTTGGCGCTGACTCTCTCTTTTTTCTTCATCTTGTGTCTTTTTTTTTTAATGCTGAATTTTCTTCATTTTGTGATTGGTGAAAACAATCTTGTTGCTTATCTGATGGGTGTTTGGGGGTTCCTGGGGACAGAGTTGACTTTAACTCTCCCAAGACCGAACTAATTTTTTCACCTTTGAAAAATCAATTAAAAACATCTTGATACCCGAATTAAATCCCGACCACCGTGTTAAATTTTTCGGGAACATTTAAGTCAATGAGTCCATGTACAATTGATATGGGTAGATTCAAATTTCCATGGATGGGGATGTTTGGTGTAAGGGTCTTGGGTTTATTTGAATTGGGTCCTACGAAAGCAGGCTCAACGATGAAGGCAATAATAATTTCCTATTATATTCTCTTCTTACTTTCATTTGTTGTTTGGTGTTGAATCGAATTCTACTAGGCCATGGGTCAAGAGCCAAAAACCCATGTTCAGAGAGGCAATTTGAATTTCAAATACCAGCGGAAACAGTTACAATAGCCGGTAAAGGTAAGTTAATGTGGCAATTATATATAGGGTAACTCCCGCACATATGAGAGGGACCCCTACACTCAAGAGCAGATTTTTCTAACCGTAATATTTGGCACCATCTCTGGGAATTCGAAGAAAGGTCGTGTGATAGTACGGAAAAGAGGATGGTCACCACCATGCCCATTCGAAGAGTGGGAATTGGGCACTATCTCATGCATGAAAATCACCCATCACAATCCATGCATGGAAATGTTCTTTTCCTCTCAATCCATAATGGCAAAAGCCATCAAGTAGGAGTCAGGAAGAAAATTTTATTGATTGGCAATATTTGCAAAGTTCGTGCTTTGGCATCATTGAAGAATTTTCTAGAATCGAAATCAACAATTCAATGCAAAGAATGAAGACATTGAAATAGAAAGCCATGTAATCTTCATGGAAAGAGCATGCAAAGCAGAAGTAACCACTGCCACAAAAGGAATTTTCCTCTCAAACCTCTTTTATTTATATTTTCTTTCTTTTTTTCTTTTGGCCCATTTCTAGCCCGTCGGTTTAGCGGTCACCATGGCTATATACAATGATGCAAAGTACAGACAATAATCCACACAATTACCTACTAATTTCATAATAACAATCATATTCGCATGTTTTGATGTTGATCTCTAATATAATTGATACAATTCATTAAATTGCAAATATATATGTGCATGCAACCAGCCACAAACTATATATATATATGCATATTTTATACACATTACAATTTTATCCTTGCATGCATCAGCTACCACATATATATATATATATACACCTTATACGAAACGATATCATAAATGTGTGTGTGTATATATCATACTATATATTATTCTACAATTGAAAAGAGTACCCACAACCTTAGTCGATCTTTCACCGGTCTTAGCCTCCAAGAGTTATATTTTAGGTCTCCTCAATCCCTAACTTATTAGTCGTAGTAAAAATCAATATATATAATATATTAACATATATATTCAAATCAAAATAACCCTGAAAATACTTATGGAGCTTAATCTACTTCACCACAATCAACCCTATAACATTCACATAATCTACTATCCATACTTCTCTACACAAATCATACTAACTATAATATATTATCAAGTAATAAAATCTATTGAACTTGAAATGAACCTCATTTACATCCGATTTTCTCTTACCCTTTTTTCCTTCAACTCTCGGCCTCTTCTTCTTCTTCTTCTTCTTCTTCTTCTTATAATAATTCTTCTTCTTCTGCGTCTTCTTCTTCCTCCTCTTCGTTCTTCTTCTTATAATTCTTCTTCTTATAATTCTCCTCCTCCTCCTCCTCCTCCTCTTCGTCAGTCACAGAATTTGTAAAAGATTGACAAAACACCCCTATAATTAATGGCAAAGTAAACTTGCTATAACCAACACTGTTAGTAAGTACATATAATGTAAAAATGCCAAAAGTGCAAAGATACCAAAAGAGCAAAGATGGTGATGCCACAGCAGCAATGATATAGCCACAATAACATTACCATATCCAAAATAGCCTTAATTCATGCAACATGAATTGATGGCCCCATGATAAAGCGGCCATACTAACTCAAGTTGACGAACATACAAAGCATTATGTTTTACTCCAGGCAAGGTTGTGTAGATAGGTCGAAAGTCAGAGGGTGATGTCCGATATGACCTTCTCCAATGGCGGTGCTCCTTATCTTTAAGAGATGCATCCCCGTCTAGTCTTGATGGCAGCACCCTTCACAGGTTAGAGACGCATCCCACAGGACGCCTCCTCGACAATGGCACCCTTCACAGCTTAGAAACGTATCATTACGGGGTTATTCCCATATAAGGACATACCCACCACCAATATAATGACACCAAAAAATGCACAAATATTAAAGGGGTCGTTGCATAAAGCGCTAGGCAAAAGAATTGTCTCATCGCAGGCAAAGTGCACATCATAGTGGGAAGGACCCTACAAGATCGTCGCAAAGTCACATCCCAACGCGTATGTCCTCCAAGGTGCAGATGGAAAGGTGCTACCATGTACCTTCAATGCCGAGGTGCTAAAAGAGTTTTATTATTAATGTCTTTGTTGCCGCTGTGATATACGGCCCGCCTATCTATTATCCACCTGTTGTTGTGTTACTATCTTACCATTTCTGTCTTGCTCATGGTGCGTGTTTATCCATTTGCGATATTATACGCTTGTTTACTATCATATTAGTGCTTTGTGCTTAATGGGGTGATGTCTACTATGATTCTCTCCGTTGGTGGCTTTTGTTCATATGCTTCAAAGCCCCACGAAGATTGGAACTTGACCTGACAGAGGTACCCTCACCATGCTAAGACGTATCGCCACAGGCATTCTAGATGGAGGCATTCCTCAGAAACGAGTGTTACATCCCCATCAGCCGATGGCGACATCCTATGATTATTATAAAGATGCATCCCCACCTGGCACCCCTCGATGGTGGCACCCCCTCCCGCAGCAGAGACATATCCCCGCAGGGCTATCCTCATATAAGGATGCTCTTATAAGCCTATACCACCAACTAACACATTTACTTCGAGCAAATCAATTCAGAAGCAAAACTAGCTGCTTGCGCACATACTCTCTTGGCTTATCCCACCTAACGCCCTCCGACGGCAACACTCCTCCCACAGCGGAGACGTATCCTCATGGGGCTATCTTTGTATAAGGATGCTCCCATAGCCCCAAACCACCAACTAACACATTTACTTTGAGAAAATCGATTCAGAAGCAAAACTAGCTGGATACGCACATATTCTCTTAGCTCACCTCTCGATCAGTTGAGATCCACAAGAGTGGGGGGCAACTGCTCTCTATAACCATCCTTGACCTTCAAAGGTATGAGGAAAAACCCAAGAAAGAAAACTCTCGAAGATGGCAAAGTCGCGAAGCCATTTATTTACAAAGATTAAATAACAAAGTCAACTATCACAGATGCCAGTTGCTTGCAAAGATCTTGCAACAAAACATTGATTAAAAGTTACAAAGATTGTAAGCCTATCAAAGGATAATTAACTAAGGTTGCGAAGGCCATTGAAAGTCATCGAAGAATACAAGCCATGAAAGTTAGTTGAAAGTTACAAGTCATGAAAGCCAATTGAAGGTTACGAATGTCAACTAAAAGATAAGACCAAACAAAGGCTGCAAATAAAAAGCAAATTTAATGCTAGTTACATCAAATAAACTAGAATTGGCACACAGCAACAAAGACAATGAGGCCACAACAAGAGTTGATCAAGTTTAAAAAACTTAGAGCCGAAGATCCACTTCGACATTTAGTCCCGTAAAATGGGTCATTGACGTGCAAGACTTATCAACTATTATGACTGCGAGGTTAAACTAAGATATTTGGACTCATCAGCATGATACTTTCAAAACCTCTTAGAGGAACAAAAGTTAAAAGCCTTCAAGCTCGTCAACCAGAAAAGTCCGGAGACAAAATTTAGGTCTCAAATGCAGTCTTATGACTCTTCGTCTAGCACCCTTCAATGCACACTAGAGAAGGAGGAAGATCGCAACGGTTCTCAAAAGCTACAACACAACAGAAGACATTATACTCCTTTCACCGTGTCTACAGACGGTGAAGGGGCTGGGAGCAAATATTAGACCATGGGCTCAAAGCCTAGGTTTAGAGAGGCAATTTGAATTTCAAATACTAGCGACGGCTAGTGACGATCAGTTAATGTGGCCATTACATATAGGGGTAACTCCCACACATATGAGAGGGACCCTTACACTCAAGAGCAGATTTTTCTAACCGTAACAGATTCCATGCATTAACTTGACCTCGGTTGCGCATTCGTGAATTTGTCTGTCACATAGTAAGGTCTTTACGGAGACCTCTCTCTTTCATGATGAGTTCTCCGCTGCACGAAGCACCTTATTTCCTACTTAGTTTTGAATATCCTTGTCTATCTTCTTCCTCCCTGTTTTTCCGTCACAGTCGTGAATCAAATTTCAAACATCTCGTACATATTTGCGTTGCAACAACAAACTAAAATCCAGGTTGTTGTTGAACCGCTCGGGCACCCGATGCAAAGCTGTCAATAGAATGCACCAGATCAATCCCACAGATGTTCCTCTTGTTGTCTACCTCAACAGAGGGGCATTGACTAGTATATCTACTATCGGACTGCCAGCACTTTTGCACTTTGGAGTGTCCATGTGGTTGGTCGAGTTTGATTAATGAGTAGTACATCTGCCCTTTTTATTTCTGTCTTACATCGTTATATTAGACTTATAATCTCCTTTATCACCGGAAAAAATGAGTAATATAATAGCAATATGGTATCCATGTTGTCTACCTCAACAGTACCTAAGCAATTTTTTTCCCTTTTTAATGATTTGTATATGTCAAAGTCTACATAAAAGGACACGCCATAACATGCAGCTCACATGCACCTATGTATAATAGTTAATAAAATTAAGGAGCTCGGATCTATATAATTAAAACAATTGTACGAGTCGAGAAAGAGAGTTTGACACCACTCTCTTCCTATGACCTAGAGGTCCTAAGTTCGTTCCCTCCTCCTTCTATCCCTTCTAAATGTATCTGCCTCTTTTGTACACTGGAGAATAAATTCATTTAGGAGTCCAATTCTCAACATATATATATATATATATATATATAATATTCCAACTGCAAATAAATTGATGAGTTATGTGGAGGAACCTTCAAAGTCAACTATTCTTGCAATATCGAGATCAATCATGTGATTTACTGTTAATGGGTCATTATAATTAGATTAATGTCAACATGCTCCAACCATGAATTTTATGATAATTGCTAATTAATTAGGTTAGGAGGGCACATGAATTATTCAGTGTGTGTGTACACACACATATATATGCAAACATTAGTCGAACAGATTCCTTGTCTGTTTTTTCTTCCTCACACTGCGAACGAATTGCCATTTTGTGATAGATTTTTTTCTGAAGAAAAGTTTCCGTAGGTATATATTAACTTTTTGTGACAAAAATGATAAATGTCAGTATAATTTTTGTTTTACCATATGCTCAACAGATTTATCTTTATGAATTATCATATATTATATTACTGATTTTCATAATTATAGATTTTCTTTACTCATAGATTTTTTTGTTAGTAAAAACCTTTACTGGCAGATAAAACAGATATTATAGTAAAAGTCACCTAATATTTACCTACGGACGGACAAATCTATCAGTAAAGTCCCTAAACATGGTCAGAGGTAGCCTATTTGAAAGTGCATTTTAATACCGCCAAACTTTTCACCGTCTTTCCGCTCTTTTCCTTAAATCTTTTTCACACTCTCTGTAAAAAGGACAAACATTTTCATTTTTCCTGGAACAAAAACCTTTTTTTTTTGTTTGCACAATGCAGTATGCCCGGCCCAGTTGAGACTCACATCGAAATTAATTTGCGGTTGGGCCGGGAATTCCTGGAAAAATTTCCATTGACCCTCCCAACCTGGTGATCGATCCTGAGACCATCCATTTGGGGCCTAGTAATTTCATTGCCGGGAGACGATCATTGAAATGGAGAGCGCTTCGTTCGGGTAATCCGCTGTGAACAAGGGTGAGTAGGATTTTTAGATTCGGAGGAGACGCTATACCTGGGCCACGACAGTACCTAAACTTGATTTGTATATGTCGAAGTCTACATCAAAAGACACACCATCACATGCAGCTCATCACATGCACCTCTGTACATGCATTCGATCTGGGAGACGATCATTGAAATAGTTAATAAAATTAAGGAGCTCGGATCTATATACTTGAAAACAATTTTATGAGTCGAGAAAGACAGATTGGTACAGTCGGCATCACTCTCGTCCCGTGATCTAGAGATCTTGCATTCGATCTTATCAGTGAGACTTTCTATTCCTCCTTTATCCATTTCCTTCTACACGTTCTAGATCTATTTACCTCCTTTATATACTGAAAAAGAAAAAAATACGAGTCCAATTTCCACCATATATAGATTTAAAATATTCCAACTGCAAATAAATTGATGAGTCATGTGGAGCAGTTCAAAAAGTCAAATCTTCTTGCAATATCGAGATCAATCATGTGATTTACTGTTGATGGGTCATTATAATTAGATTAATGTGAATATACTCCAACTATAAATTTTATGATAATTGCTAATCAATGTTAGGAGGGCACATGAATTATTCAGTGTGTGTCTGCTTACACACACACACAAACACTTGTAAATATTAGTCGAACAGATTCCTTGTCTGTTTTTCTTCCTCAACAATCAAAGACATAATATAATTTAAGAAACCGGTGTCCGTTAGTGCACAAAAATTTCTTCTAGTAATGAGCTGAGAGCAAGATTTACTCAAACCCTGGACTTCAATCTCACCAAACCATATGAGAGTGAATTTTGAACCATTAGACTATCGCCAACCGGTGGTCAACATATTCCTTCTCATTCAATTGATTAAGACACATGCGATTATTTTGTTTCTTCTTCACATTGGTTTCTTTCCATGCCAAACTTCCTATGTTCAAAATTCTCAATGACTTTCCTCTAATTTTCTTTCCTGTGAATCGACGGAACCCCATTTAATCGATATTTCAATTAGCTCGTTTCTAAAAGATTAAAGTTTTCTCAATTATGGATACTTACTGACAACATAAATCTGAAGTTAAAAGTTTCTTCCGAGATTCTTCAGAAATTAATGGCTAATACAATATATACACACGCGCAGAGACACGCTGTCGTCCGTCTCATTCTCCCGTGAAACTACCTGTAAAATTATTCATCTGTGTCTACAACAGGTAGGTGGTGGTACTCTTAATTGTCTGTGTTGAATTGTCTGTTATTGTGAGAGAACTGTTGGCGAAGTCTATTAAGCTATTAGGTATGCAGTTCTATTATAAACTAATAATTTATGTGTTAGATGACCGATCTGGTTTAACCGTCTGATGTGGGATTACTTCTCAACACTACTGATCAAATGTCCTCTAGAATCCAGTTGATTATTATTTATTGTTAATGTTATGTAGCCGGATGACTTGTCCCAGATGTTGACCAAACACTGTTTATATTTGTTGATTCTTGCACGTGAGTCATAAATGTTTCAAAGTATAAATCAGGCCCTATATGTTGCCCGTGTTAGAACATTGAGTCTTTCCCGTCACCTAATGTTACTTTAAGCTGACATGTGTCAATGCCACGCCAACAACATCTCAACTTAAAGTAACGGTAGGTGATGGAAATGACTTGGTGTTCTAGCGCAAGCAACATATAGAACTTGATTTATCACTTTGAAATATTTACAACTCGCATGTAAGAATCGACAAACATATAACTCTCTCGGTATCTTTTTCACAATTTTTTTAAATCAGATAGTAATTTGAAAATAATTCAGCTTGTACTCTATATATTGTTTGCTTTATGCCAACGACTTCTCCCTGCTCTTGGCACCATTGCTATATCACCGCCGAGAGTTCAAGCACGCTTTTTTCCTCCCATCTTTTCCCACTCTACAACCAATCTGCTGTTAGAAAACTATGGCTGAATTGGTCCTAGGAAGTGTCGTGGATTCCATAGTCGGACACGCTGTCTCCCTGGCTGCTCAGGAGATACGACTGGTATGCGGCGTCAAAGGGGAGCTCAAGAAGCTTGAGATGACCGCCTCAGCCATCGCTGCCTTGCTTCGCGAGGCGGACAAGAGAGGGGTTGACTCCGAGGATGTGAAGGACTGGCTGCAGAAGCTGAAAGATGTGGTTTACGAAGCTGATGACCTGCTGGATGGCTACTCCACTGAAGCCCTGCGCCACCGGAGAGTGGCAGGGCGGCGCAAGCAGATCTTGAAAGAGGTGCGTGCATTCTTCTCACGTTCTAACCAGATAGTTTATGCCTACAAGATGGCCAATCGAGTCATGGAGATGAGGGAGAACATTGATACCATTACGGATGATAGGGTCCGTTTTCAACTCGAGGGGAAGAGTAACAGTTGTCCAGGAGGTTTGGTCAAGAATCCGGTTGCACGAGAAACTTATCCATTTGAGTCTCAACCGTATGTTATCGGTAGAGATAATGATAGGAAGGAAGTGATGGAGTTCTTACTTGATCCTGATTATGAGGAGAATGTTTCCATCCTTCCAATAGTGGGTATTGGAGGTCTGGGGAAAACCACGTTAGCAAGACTCATATTTAATGATAAGAAAGCGAATGAGATTTTCGCTCCAAAACTTTGGGTCTGTGTGTCGACCAATTTTGATGTGGAGGATATTCTGAGGAAAATATTAAGAGAATGTTCTTGTAATGAAGAACCTGCAAAGCTCAACATGAAACAGTTGCAAAGTAATTTGGAAAAAGAGTTGGGTGGGAAGAGGTTTTTGCTCGTTTTAGATGACGTATGGAATGACATCCGGCCCAAGTGGTTGGAACTTCAAGGATTTCTTATGAATGGTGCAAAAGGGAGTAAGATATTGGTTACGACTCGTAGTCCTCGTGTAGCCAAAACAATGACCAAAAAATTTCATCAATTGAAAGGCTTACACGAGGTTGAGTCGCTCAATTTGCTAATGCGAATAGCAATGAAGGAAGAGCACGAGTGGAGAGGTCAGAATTTGGAAACGATTGCGAAAGAAGTTGTAAAGAAATGTGCTGGAGTCCCCCTCGCAATCACCACCATCGGGCGATTACTATTGTTCTCGAGAAATAAAGAAGAAGATTGGTCGAACTTCAAGGATCATGATCTGTCGAGAATAGATCAAGAAGAAGGTGACATCATGCCATCACTCAGGCTGAGTTACGATTATCTACCACCACATTTGAAGCAGTGTTTTGCTTATTGTAGCTTGTTTCCAAAAGATTATAGGCTAAGTCCATCTGAGCTCATACGTCTTTGGATAGCACAGGGGTTTATCATCAAGTCCCCAAGCAATAAGAAGACACTTGAAGAAGTCGGTTATGATTATTTCATGGAATTGCTTTCAAGATCCTTTTTCCATTGTGCAAAGGAAGATACGTATGGCGACATCATAGAATGCGAGATGCATGATTTGATGCATGATCTTGCAGTGTTGGTGGCAGGAGATAGTTGCATCTCCATCAGCAGCACTGCAGATGTGAAAAAAATTCCACAAGGTGTTCGTCATATATGTGTACTAGTTGGCTTAGAGGACGATGAGTTTAAAGGGTTTGAGAGGGATGGAAGAATAAGGTCCCTACTTTTTGCTATCGAAGTGAGATACGGTATTCGTATTCCTAATCTGGATGTTTCATGGTTTAGAAACCTACGAGCACTACGCCTTCAAGGAGTCGGTGTCGAGGTGATATCCAACTCATTTGGTAAATTGAAGCACTTGCGGAGCCTTGATCTTTCTCTCAATTTTAGTCTAAAGTCTCTTCCAGACTCCATAAGCTGCTTGTGTAACTTGGAGACGCTCAACCTCAGGGAATGTTACCATTTAGAAAGATTACCGAGAGGTCTTACAAAGTTGGTTAATTTAAGGCATCTTGACATGGCATTATGTAATAGCTTAACACATATGCCTAGAGGAATCGGGAGGTTGACTACCCTTCAAACTTTGAGTTTATTCGCTGTGCGAGAAAAAGGGAAATCAAGTGGTGCGAGATTGAATGAGTTGAGTAGACTTGTCGGATTGAGAAAAGAATTGACCATTCAAAATCTGGGTAATCTGGGGAACATTTTGGATGAGGTGGATACTTCTTTCTCAATTGAGAAGATTGGGCTTCAATCTCTAAATCTGATTTGGACGCACGATATGTACAGACGGGTTGATGAGGAGGTTCTAGAGAGGTTGCGGCCACATCCAAATCTCGCGAGATTGAGCATACAACTTTATAGCGGTTCCAAGATCTCAACCTGGGCTTCTCAACTGCATAAGCTAGCTGTGATTGAGATTATTCGCTGTCCTCGATGTGAGCATCTACCGCCTCTAGACCATCTTCCTCTCCTCCAAAGAATCACCTTGATTGATCTCCCGAGTTTGGAGTGGATTGAACTGTCGGATAGTGGGACGCTTCAGTGCTCGTTTCCATCCTTGGAAGAATTAGAGTTGAAAAATCTCTATAAATTCAAGGGATGGGATCAGAGGAGACGCAGCGAGAATGGACTTGAGCAAGGCATTCAGGCAGAAGAGGAGGATTCACTGTTAATGCTCATTCCCGCCTTCTCTGAAAAGATCAGAGTCTCCATATGGGAATGCCCGACATTCTCTTACTTGCATGGTCAACATTTGCACCTAATGCAAATCACGAACAAAATCTTGCAAGAGCAGTTGAGGATCTCGAGCTCAACCCGATCACAAATTCCATCGATGATGACAATGACTCCTATATCTTCTATATCTCTAGCCGCACTGACAGGCCTCACCATCGGAGGAATGGAGGACGTGGAGCACTTGCCGATGAATTTGATCCAGTCCTGCTCGTCCCTTGAATCTCTAACAATCAAGTATTGCCCTCGCTTGAAATCTCTCTCTATGAGAAAGATTCGTCAATACCTAGATGCACTCGAGATGCTTAAAATTTGTCAGTGTTATGAGCTCGATTTATCCATTGTCATTGACGATGATGACAACACTGATGGCGGTGAAGGCATGGACAATCTACAGCTGCAAGGCCATAGCAAACTCCGCCATATTTCCATCTCCAATATTCATAAGCTGGCGAGTTTGCTCGAGTTCATCTTGTGCTTCCCCAACCTGGAAACTTTAGAGATTTCAAGAGTTACATGCTGGTCAGAAGATCAAGAGGACATGTCCAGATCGCAATTCTCCGGATCAACTAAACTTAGGGAGCTAGCAATTTGCGGTATCAAGAAAATGGAGACTCTCCCCGGGTGGATTCAGCACCTCACCAGCCTTGAATACTTAAGTTTGGAAGGCTGCTCCAATCTTAAGGCTTTGCCCGAGTGGTTTCCCAAGCTCACTTCACTAAAAACTCTTCGTCTTACTTGCTACGAGGAGCTGTGGAGAAGGTGCCGGCGCAATAAGGGAGAGGACTGGCCTAAAATATCTCACATCGAAAGTGTCTTTATGACCATAGCAGAATCACTGTTTCATCAGGATTGAAAGGTCAACAACACCCCCTCGTTCTTCATCCGATTGTACAATTCACCTGTTCAATGATAGCTTATTTCATTATATTCATTAGAAAGTTAATAAATAAACTATGTTTTTTAAATAACTGTTATCTGTCTGCTTATAAACCTCACCTACAAATATTAATGACTTAATTCTCCGTGCTATTGTGTTCCTGTAGAATTGACGACGTAGGAGGAGATTATTTTAAAGATAGGATCCGATTCCGCCGGGACATCTCCGATCGAATCCCAGAGGATTCAAAGGTATGGAGTTTTCCCATGAACTTCAATAATGTCTCTATAGAGTTAGTTCCTCTGTTCCGATTTCCTCGAAGGGCTGATAACAGATCAACTGTTCGAATTTCTCCCAGTCTGTACCTTTTTAGACAAGAAGAAATCATAGTGGGGGAAAAGGCTCGGTTTGCCGCTAGAACGTTGCTGACATGGAAGAAGAACATGACTGTGGATTTTCAGCTCCAGGGGACTGACTGATTGAACAATCTTAATATTCTAGCAAATTCTTTTCTTTTGGTTCCTTCTTCAAGGTAATAATGTTTCTTGTTTGCTTCAGTTTAATATTCCTCACATGTTATTGAGATCACTTTATGGAGAGCTCACATATCCAATTTTTTCCAGTCGAGTCTCTAGCACGGTCAGCAGAGGTGAGTCGATGATTTTGTTGCATCAACTTCTGAACTTCAGCATACATACAGAGACTTGGATGAATTTTATCTTAGTTAGAATTTCCAGGTAGAGCTTCTTCTTCTTCTTCTTCTTCTCTTTGTCTGTAAAAACTTGTGCTGATTTGTTTTGTCTTCCTTCACAGATATTCTTTTCTAACAGGGAAAACAAACAGCTTTCTGCTTGTTTGGTGGCTGCTGGTTCTTTGTGGGGACAATCCT
>JAOYND010007810.1:0-12732 GCA_025802135.1 Lagerstroemia fauriei | reverse complement strand
CAAAAGGATAGAAATCAACCTAAGTGAAACTGAACCCCTAGAATCGTTCTTTGCTGAGTTTTATATCAGTTATTTCTATTTTTCATAAAGTTTCACTTCTACTTATTTTCTTGCTCTTGTTGCACTATATCAATTATTGTGTGGTTGGGCTTAGTACTTTGTGTTCTAAGTTCGTGCTTGATAGGCTTTGGTTCTCGTGGGAACGATACCTGCTCACCGGGTTTACTACTTGCAATCCGTCCTCTAGCGGGCTGGATAGCGAACAAAATTCGAAGTTGTGGCCAAGCAATAATATTGTCTTAGCTTTTCTGTAGGAATGTTTGGATCTTCAATAAGGCCGTAGTTAGGTTGGTCATTTTGCCAGTGTGAAAGACATCTTGTTATATTGTTGGATTTTGAATTTGAATGGTAGGACTGTGAATGATAGGATGACATTTGATTTGTTATGATCGGATAGTAAACTTTTGACTTGAACATGTGCGATGTTGCGTTTCCTTTGTTGCTTTAGTATCTATGTCTATGTCGTGACGATCTCAGCCATTAGTTGGCACCTGTCGTTGGCATTCGTAATCCTCACTGGTTTTAAGGGCGTATAGCCATTAACGCCTTTGCACAGCTTTACAGCTTTAGCCTTAGTAACGTCTTTAGTCGATACTCCATTGCTCACATGGATCTCTGATGAGCGAAAGGTATATGCTACGATGTCATGTATTACTATTAATACGACTTGCCCCCGACGCTCAAGGATCTAAATGTAAGGGAAGAGCCAAGAGAGTAACAAGTAGCGTTGGTCATGGTGATGATGGGAATATGTGTTGGCGGCAAGTATGGGAGTGTCCATTCATAAAGATGACCCAGCGAAGATGCGTCTCGGGAGCGGGAGGGTTACCGCCGTCGGGGGGTTGCGCTAGGTGGGGATGCGTCCGTCGAGAGTGGGATGCCGCCACCAAGCTGAGGAAGTTTGAACACTCAGGTAATGAGGTACTTCGTCGTGAGAGGTACCCGCTGGGATATGTCCCAGCACGGTGAAGGATGCCGCAGTTCGGGCGTGGTCAGATCTTCGTGGAAAAGGTAGTGAAGGCATATTCCAGCTGAGAGAATCATGTTAGACATCATTCCATAAGCCATTTATCGCTAAGTAGCGTAGACAAAATACGAGGAATAGTACGAACATAGTAGCAGAACAAGCACGGTCTACAGGGAAAATGAAAGATAGTATCAAATAGTAGAATGGCTTAAGAACATCGCCATTGAAGGTGCGAGGTAGCACAACACCATCAGAGTTTTGCAGAATGTACGCATTGCGATGTGGTTCAACAATGACTTTGTATGGTCCTTCCCATTTTGGTGTGAGCTTTTGACGCCTGGCTTGGTTGGTGAACTGATGGCGCCGCAGTACGTAGTCCCCAATGGCGAAATGTTTGCCCTTCACTCGTTTGTTGTAAAAGCTAGTTGCAGACAATTTGGCTTTGGTCATAGTGTGTTGGGCCTGGAGGCGGTGCTTCCCAAGGAGGTCGAGCTCGAGTGCCCGTGCTTCATCATTATCAGCAGGCTTCATATGTCTGCGAAGGGTGGGTAGGCCGATTTCCTTCCGTAAGATAGCCTCTGTCCCGTAGACCAAGGAGTATGAAGTTTCGCTAGTTGCTTCTCTGGGGGTAGTACGGAAGGACCATAGTACATTGTCCAATTCATCCAGCCAGCTGCTTCCCGAGACGTTGACGTGAGTCCTTAGGCCATGCAGAAGGACTTTGTTTGTTGCTTCGACCTGGCCATTTGTTTGCGGGTGAGCGACAGAAGTGATGCGGTGGTCAATATGCAAGGTGTCGTAAAATTCTTTGAATGCTTTCCCTGTAAATTGTGTGCCATTGTCAAAAATGATTACCTGGGGAATGCCAAACCTGTAGACAATGTCATGTTGAACAAACTTCCTGGCAGCGCAGTCCGTAATGGTTGCAACTGCTTCGACTTCGATCCACTTAGAGAAGTAGTCATTAGCAATGAAGATGAACTTCTTCTGGGTGACTGCTCCAGGTAAGGGCCCTAGAATATCGATTCCTCATTGAGAGAAGGGCCATGGTGTGTTCACTGGAATAAGGATGCTACCTGGGGAACGCGGGCTCATAGCAAATTCCTTGCAGGGACAACATTTACGAACTAAGTCCGTAGCATCATGATGAATGGTAGGCCAATAATATCCTTGCCGAATAACCTTTTTGGCCAAAGTTTGGCTCCTTGATGTGCTCCGGCAATTCCTTCATGTATCTCCCGTAGGATGTATGAGGCTTCTGTTTCATTTACATAGCGAAGAAGTGGTGTAGAAACTCCTCGTCGATATAAGGTGCCATCTAAGACAGTGTAGCGCGCAGAACGGCTAACTATTTGTCAAGCAGCAACTGTGTCATCAGGCAACTTTCCACTAACTAGGTACTGCAGGATCGATGTCATCCACGTGGCTTTATCATTATTGAGCGCTAATACAAAGATAGGAAGATATGCCTCAGATATGCGCCGCTACTCAAGGTAGTGCACTTCTTGTGGTGTCGGAGCTAGTGTGTTTGCTGAGCATATCGACGTATCGGTTCTCAATTCGAGGCACCTTTGCGATGTTAGCCTGGAGGTCAGTGAGGAGTTCCTTTACCCTATCTGCATAGAGTTTTAGGCGTTCCTCATTGATGGCATATTCCCCATTGACTTGCTTGATGACCAGCTGCGAGTCACAAAATATGTCTATTGACTTCGCTCCAGCTCCCTTGGCAATGAGAAGTCCTGTAATGAGTGCTTCGTATTCAGCCTGATTGTTCATAGCTGGGAAAGAGTGTACCAAGTTGTAGGTGATGGGATCCCCTCCAGGGGTAGGATGACACATCCTGCTCCAGTAGCGCCATGTATAGAAGATCCGTCAATCCGGTGGGGGGGGGGGGGAATCTTCTGGATTTGTTTAGTCCATATCTGGAGAAGTTGTGTTCTCGACGATGAAATCTGCCAAAGCTTAAGCTTTTATCGCCTTACGCGGCTGATAGCGGATATCAAACTCACTGAGCTCAATGGCCCATTTAACCAATCTGCCAGAAGCCTCTGGGCGCTAGAGTACCTGTAGGAATAACAACACACTTTATTGAGTCGTAGCAGTTTGTATAGGACACATTATGGGAGGCATAGGGTCATGCACAACCTGTCTCAGAGGATGGTTAGTGAGGACTACGATGGTATGTGCATGAAAATAAGGTCGGAGCTTCCTAGCTACAACGATCATGGCGAAGGCCAATTGCTCAATAGCTAAGTATCGTTGTTCTACTGGAAGGAGAACCTTGCTAACTTAGTAAATAGGTCGTTGAACTCCCGCATCTTCTTGCACAAGAACAGAGCTTATCACTTCATCATTGAGGCCTAAGTAGAGTAGCAAGGGTTCTCCTGCTTTTGGCGTAGCTAAGCATGGGAGAGCTTGTAGGTAAGCTTTGAGGTCGGTGAAGGAACGTTCGCATTGCTCCATCCATTGGAAGGCGCTGCTTGTCTTCAAAGCTTTGAAGAACGGAAGACATTTCTCACCTAGTAGGCGAAGAAATCAGTTTAGCGAGCATAGCTTTATCATTTTATGAATAACAATGGTAGGTGAGTGCCTGTTTTAGACAAGAAGGGGTTCAAAGAGGCCAAATGGTTGTAAGTCACTGCACTTCTTTGATCGTGCGGGGCGACGACATTTCCGTTATGACTTGGATCTTGTCTGGGTTTGCTTCGATGCCCCGCTGTGTAAGCATAAAGCCGAGGAACTTCCCAGAAGTGACTCCGAAAGCGCACTTTTGAGGATTTAACTTCATACAATACTTTCTTAGAACCTGAAGAAGGTGAAGTCTGTGAAGGAATGTTGATCGGTGTTCTAAAGCCTTGCAGCATGCATGAAAACATATTATGGCTATTCTATCTGGATAGCTTCACGGAGATCTGCCAGATGGTCTTCTGGCTTGGTGGATTTGACAATCATATCGTCAACATAAGCTTCCACAGTTTTTGAAAGTTGATCTTTGAACATGCGGTTGACCAAGCGTTGATATGTGGCTCCAGCATTTTTTAGACCGAATGGCATGACATGATAGCAGAATACTTCATGATCTGCATAGAAAGTGGTTTTATCCTTATCACTTGGGTGCATTAGGATCTGGTTGTAACTGGAGTAAGCATCCATGAAACTGAGAAGTGCATTTCCTACCATGGAGTCCACGAGCTGATCAATACGAGGCAAAGGATAAGAGTCCTTTGGGCATGATTTGTTGAGATCTGTGTAGTCAACACACATCCACCATTTGCCGTTTGATTTTTTAACCAAAACAACATTGGCTACCCAGGTTTGAAAGCAGACCTCCTCAATGACTCCGGCTTCTCACAGTTTGGCAACTTCTTCATGACCGCAGCTTTTCTTTCGGTGCCCATAGGACGTCTGCGCTGAGCAACTGGCTTCGACCCTGTAAGGATGTTAAGTCGATGACAAATTATGTCTGGGTCAATACCTTTCATGTCTAAATTTTTGCTCAACACATGAGTCTAATTTAAGAGAGGATATTCAAGAGTGTGTTCAATGTGTGCTTTTGTGTGTAAATAAATGTGGCTATTTATAGAGAATTATGCAGCATGGGCTAAAATGTAACAAGCAGAAACTTTAGGGGCTGAAAAGGAGAAATAAATAAAATAAAATAAAATAAAAAAGAAAAAGAAATGGAATGCACAGGTTATCAGAGAAGCAGAGGAGGATGGTGACTGGAAGCAGCAGAGCTAATGGAGGGAGGCCGGGAAGTTAAGGACAGCGGCAGCTGACACGGGCTAGCGACGGAGCAGCCGGTCGACACAGGGATGACATGCACGGCACAGCTCCAGCGACCTCGGGGCAGCAGCCGAGCTAGAGAGAGAGAGCTCTCAGGAGAAAGAGTAGGTGTGTGAAAACGACCGGGAGAGACTCGGGAAAGTCAAGAAGGGAGGCTCGTCAGCGGCTGACACGAGCAGAGCTCAGAGGAGGCGTGCACGGCGTCGGAATCGACGATCTCAAGGCGACGCCGAAAGGAAGAGAGAGAGTGAAAGTGACTGGAGAGGGAGAGATGGCGACCAGAAAAAGAACGGAAACAAGATCGGGATGGAGAGGGGAGCGTCGTGGCCGTCGTCTGCCGGAGTGGCTCCTCCCGATCTCCACCTGCAAAATTCAAACAGGGGAAGTAAACAAGGAAGACGATGAATCGTATTGTTCACGTCTTCCTTTTTTTGTTTTTTTAATTTTTTCATCTTTAAGTGAAATAAAATAAAAGGTCAAAAATGGAAATAAATAATAACAATAAAAGTTTAAAATATGGGAAACGAATAGGAAAGAAATGGGATTTGATAGGGTCAAAATCGGGCATCTACAACCCGTGTTTTGTTAGTGCAAACACTCTTACAAAAGTTCAAGCACCCAATCCGAAATTAGGTTGGTCAAGCACACAATCAAGAGACACAAACAATTACAAAGACATTACCTTTGACAATTCCGCTCTTTTCTTTCTCGCTCTTTTTTTTTCCTTTAGTGGTGCACGACTCTGGGTGTCACATCCATAAGCTAGGTTCGTGTAGCGAGGAATCAATCAATGCCTCCCATCGCAGTTGGTCCTAGGCATTAGGTGTTTAGACACCTCTACGGATTTATCCTCGAGCTTCGACGAATGGACTATTTTTTCCGCCACGAGCACATGTCGGGTCTTATTGCATATGCTTTCGCATTAAGTGACGCTCAAACCCATACAGTGGTGCTCAGAACCTTGGCAAGTCTTTTCAATTAAGCTCACATATATGCAATTCTTATGATTTTTCTTTACTAGCTCATGCAAACAAAATTTTTTGTTTCATACCTTTTTGTTTCTTTCTTTCTTTGCCTTGAATAGGATATCAAAGTTCATGTTCTTGCCTACTCTCATATTAGCAATAAAACCAAGCAACATCAGGGTCAATTTTAAGTTATTCCTAAAGCAATGGTGTCATGAAAAATAATGGGGTTTAGGTATCACAAAATATTTTCTAAAACACATCCCAAAGTAAGTTGCAGTCTCAAATCCGATCACATTCTAAATTTCAAGCCATTAGTTATCGTCAAGGAGTAAGGACCAACCTGTTTTGAAAAAATTTTGCATGTTCCTAATAACCACAATCTTGATTCACTTATGCATATGCAAAAACTGTTATCTAAATGCAATGTAAACTAAATAAACCAATCCTATCATATGGACCCAATGAAAAAAATTCTAGTAAGCATACTAACAGACAAGGCATAGTTTCTCACCCCCAAACCTATACTTAGCATTGTCCTCAATGTGAAACAAGAGTAAGGGAATAGAAACTTGCCTTGTTAGTTGGTCGATAAAGCCTTGATGCTTGTTCTTTTGTTTTAGACCTCGGTCTATAGATCACGGTCTAACAGTCCAGTTTCATCTATGTTGCCTTCCAGCTTCAGTAGATCACATTCTAAGACCGAAGTCTAAGCGCTCTGTTTTACTTTCACGATAGGGCTGCCTAGACCGCGGTCTCTTTCCTCTATATCTCCATCCGTGAAATTTTCAGAGTCTCACTTTCTAAGTCCGATCCATGTTTCCTAAATGCAATAAGAACACAAGAAATAAATTTTTAAAAAAATCATCTAGAGAAAGGAAAAATCAAGGCAACAAGGCATAACTCCCCCCCAAACTTAATTCATGAATTACCATGAAAATAATATGAGAGAAATTAAAGTAATGATAGAATACTCCCCTAGAATGAAGTAGGCATCCTCCTCTATTAACTAGCTCTTGCCATGATCACCTTTCTTAGTTGATGGACTCTTTCTTTTAATTCTTGATGAAAAAGTTTCAATAATCCTCTAAGGTAATTGATATGTTTGTGGAATTGTTGGTGTCTTGGTGGTGGCTCATATGCTCACTTTGATGAATTGGAGGATCACAACACTTCCGTGAAAACTAATTGCTTCATGGGCATTTGATTATGCTCCAACTAATGGGATATTCCAAGAAAATCCATGTGCTCATTCGCCTCATCAAGTATCCATGTCTCATGTGCCTCATCTGTCAATATATTGAAATAATCATTAGGTAAATAATTTTCAACGATTAAAGTCTCATTTCAACGATTAAAGTCTCATTAGCTTGTGTAGGATTGGCCATATGATCGATACAAGTGTCGGAATTGCAGCTTTGGACTTCTATGGCTTTTTCACATATTCCACTACTTGGTGTTGGTGAAGTTGTGTTCGCCTCATCCATTGAAGTATTAGTAATGTCATTCTCCTCTTCCCTTGAGAATTATTCACTTTGTATCTTGTTTTCATCAGTATGTTCTTCATCCTCTTTGGCTTGTGTAGGGTCATCACAGTTACTCGAAGGATCCGTAGGAGGTAAATCAACAAAATTTTACCTTCTATCATCAAGGGGCGATTCAAAGGGTTCCTTGTCCAAAGCATATGTTCTTTGCCCCTCTTGACTTCTCCAGTGTTGTAGTGAAGATTCTACAATTGCCTTGTATTTGTTTAATGCTTCCTCTAACCTTCTTCCATTGTCTTCTATGGAGCCTCCTGGTTGTTGTCAAAAGGATGAATCATTATTCTACTCTGGTTGCCAATTTTGTTGATCTTCCTAGGGCTGTGCAAGAACCGGTTCGGCCCCCGAACCGGTTCTGAACCGAACCGAACCACAAAAACCAGTTCAGTTCGGTTCTGCATAGTAAGTCAGAACCGTAACTGGTTTATAAGAAAAAAACCGGATTGCTTTAAACAGTTCGGTTAACCGGTTCGAACCGAACTGGTTTAAAAATAAAATTTTTGGTTCGGTTCAATTCGGTTTTAAACCGAACCGAATTTGATTTTATTTTCAAAACCAATAATGGGCCCATTGTGGGCTGCCACAGGCCCACTGGGCTCCCCTAATTAGAGTGAAAATATGCAGCAAACATAAGGGGAAAAGGGCAGATTGACGAGAAGAAGAAAAAGGAGGCTTCAAATCGGCGAGGAGAGGAAGGATGCATCAGATCGGCAACGGGCAGAGATATCGAAGCTGGAGAAAGCAGATCGGCAAAGAAGCAGATCGACGACGACAAATCTGGAGACCGGCAGATCCGCAAAAAAGCAGATCGACGACTTCGGACAGGCAGATCGACAAAGAAGAATGTCATCACCACTGCCGACGCCACTGCAGTGTTTGGCGATGAGCAGATGACGACATCGAAGCTGGATGTGGGCATTCCGATGAAGAAGAACGTCACCACCACCACCACTGGTGTCACACCGCCACCGTCAACGTCAGTTCGATTCAGATTTCTCTTCGGGAGGGGAGGCGAAGGAGACCGGAGGAGGCTTCACCGAAGCGGAAGGACGAAGGAGGAATGGCCAAAGGTTAGGTCTTCGTTGTGTCCACGGCCGTGTATGAAGAATGGCAGAAAATTAGGGTTTTTTTTATAAGTCCTGCACTAAAGATTATATATATTTTATTATTATTATTAAACCGGTTCGGTTCGGTTCGAACCGGTTCACTGGATTTATTGAACTTATAAATTAACCGAACTGGTTTTTATCTTAAAAACCGAACTGAATTCGAATTGGTTCTGTTCGAACCGGTTCTTTTCAGTTCGGTTCAGGTTCAGTTCCGGTTCGGTTCATCCCGAACCGGTTTTTGTGCACACCCCTAGATCTTCCCATTCATTATCATGGCAAGCTCCCAATCCTAAATCACATGTATCATAAGAGGCATTATTCCATGCATTGTGATCAACACGATTTATCAAATCAACATAACCTGAACAATAATCGAGTAGATGGATTTTTCCACAATAACCACAAGAGATGCAATAGTTTTCTACGAATCTATTGTAGCATGCAATAATCGAATCTCTATAAGGTCCCCCTATCCAATTGAAATGGTCTTCCATATTTTCTAAAAAGAGTGATTTTAGATCTATCAAAAAGTGAATTTAAAATACATGTCACAAAAGAAAGAAAAAAAACAAAAGACAAATATAAGAAAATAATGTAAAGAAAGACAAAAAAAAGTATACTACAATCGAAAGTAAAAAAACTGAAATAGAAAAAAAAACTTGGTCAAGGAACAAGTGCTTGGTATTAAGGTTAGTACAAAAGTTGGAAAAGAGTTCCAAGCAACAACACCGAAAATTTGTTGTATAAATGAGAGTGCACGCAAGTATACGTATTGCAAGCAAGTAATAAAAGATGAGTAGAGTACCATTCCCATGAAAACTCTTTCCAATCCACTACTAAGCATTAAAATTTGCACGATTGTATCCAAGCCAATTCAATCGAATAATAGAAGTAGAAAGTAAATAGGAAAACAAGAATCAATCAATTAAAATACTCCTAGGGTTCACAACTTCCCCTATTCTAGTCTTAAGGTACGTCTATCTCTCATGTAATTAACTCTACCATTTTATTAACCTAGGGTTCTAGGATTTCTCCACTACCTCCTAATGCACCTCTCGATGCCGTAAGAATGTACCTAAGCGGAAGGCACCAACACACTCTATCTCTAGGCGATTAGTGTTGAAAGGCCAACTAAACAACCCTAATTGGCTATCTAAGGTGCTCATCATCTCTCGACGCTCGCACGAATAACCTTACCTCTCAGTTTTATAATTTTTTTAATTTTTTTCCTAAATACTTAACAACTCAACATGTATGGCTCTGATGCCAACTGTTAGAAACTTAAACAGAATAAGACACATGATCATACGTTATGCCAACTATTAGAAACTTAATTGAAAGTGTACCTGAATATGTCATAATAGACACATGATTAGGTCATGCAGTCAAACTCTTCCTCATGTCTTACTCGATCAATCTCGAATCTTGATCATGTATTGAAAACTAAAATAGATTAATAAATATGTGAAATATTGAGTATATTTTAGCTCCTTACCTTTCTAAATAAGATATCAAGATGGTGATACATGCCCTTTTGAAATAAGCGTGGTTAGGGACCTCTCAGAACAACATTACCGTATATATCATTTCATCAAAAAGATATTATTTATTGCCACAGTAATGAAATATCTCACTCAAATATCGAATCAGATATTAAGGCATGAGAACAATCTAATAGGGATATTTGTTTTCTTATTCGGTTACATAAATATATCCAACATTGCAATCATTTTGCACTTCTGGTGTTAAAAGTTGACTTCATGGTGGACTTGTTCTTGGAACTCATGTGCTAGCAAGTGCCCCTCAAATAGAACCGATTAGCTAAATCTCAGTCGTAGCTTGCTCGGCTCCACATTGGGCTCGACCTTGTGTGGCATATCACAACGACGGGCGGAAGCGTAAAGGACCTTCTAAACGGGGCACTAAGCTCTTAAGAGTAAAGGACCTTCATCAACTGAGGTACAAAGATCCTGTTAAGGGTAAAAGATATTTATCAACGAAGGCATCAAGACCATATTACGAACAAAAGATCCATGCAAAAGGACAACATAGCTTGTAAAAAGGGGGCATCAATAGAAATGAAGACTGAAACCGACCAAAAGAGAAGAAGTTTCATTATTGAAATAAAAGATAAGATTCTAAAGTAGAAGCATAGAGTTGTAAAGCCAACCAACGAGTCAGCCAAGCAGAAGCACAAAATTGCAAAGTTAGCCAAAGATCTCGATTAAGGTGGTCATTCGGAGGTCCTTGTGACTATGTAGTAATGTTATAAATCTTTCCCAAGGCAACTCTCAGTTGTAGAAGTGAGTAGAGATAAAGACTACTTCAGCAATATCTACACCAACTAATGATTTCTAAACCCTCAACAACAAAGGGGTCAATGAATTTCAATGCTTATTCTGCTACAGAAGCAACAAAGATGCTCAATGTTAATTAGATAACATGACCTCATGAGAAAGCTCTAAGTAGAAATCTTATAGGGGAGATCATGAATCCCAGATCTTGCAGAGTAATGAAACAAAGGTAAAAGTAACTGCAAACCAATATCTTCATTAGGAAACAACCTTATCAATATAAAAAGCTCAAAACATAAGAAATTTGTAAAGTGATAAAGTGAAGTATGCAAAATGATTCAAGCTCTTAGGCGGACTCAAAAGAAGATAGCGATACATATTCACTCCTATACTCTTAAGAGATTACGGGAGTGATCAGGGGTTAGTGTTATGGTCAAACCTATGGGTATCAAGCCTAATAGCTCAAGCATAGGAGCTCAAAAGCTTGGTAAGTACTGCTCTAACAGAGCCCAAGACGGATGGGCCAAAGCCCGAAGTGAATAGCTAATTGGAATAACCAGGATAACAGATCTCCAAGTAACTGCCCAACAGTTATAAAAAGGTCTTACTATGTTAAGAAGAAAGGAGAAATGGACAAATGAACTTCTGCCCTTCTAATTCATACTCTCTCTGTATACTTATTTTTACCATCATTATATACAATTCTTTACTTCATTGAACACATCTCCGACTTAAACATTGAAGAGAGAAACTAGGGCTCCTCCTTCATTTCCCCTTTTGCAGGCTTGCGGAACGCTATTTTGCCGATATGAGAAGATAATTATTTTTTTCCCCTAAATGTACAAGGAGGCACATGACTTGGAAAGGTTAGAAGGAAGAGGGGATAAAAAGGATATAAGAAGTTCTACATGAGAGATTGAACCAGAATATCCAGGTTACAAGGAGAGAGTGGTACGAAACTGATGAACTTGACGTTGCAATAAGAGGAGAAATTAATGCATAGACGATGAGATTGACTTATTGAAGGATTAAAATAATTTAAATCAACTCCAATAGTGGTGATCTAATGGTTCAAATCTCACTCTTGTAATATTTGGTGAGATTAAAATCGCAAGTGCGAGTCTCTTTTTTAAGTAATATTATTATAAGGGCTCAAACACAAGTTTCTTAAGTAATAATACTCGGCATTTGGTGGTACTGCATTAGTGCGGTCACTATTATTATTAGTCGTTCAGCTCATCTGATATATTCACAGTTGTACATGAAAGTCCGAACATTGCATAGCAAGACTGATTGGGTGACTATTACCACTAACATCTTCTTCTTTTTTTTTGAAAAATGAAAACTAATATAAGGAAAGATGAATCCAATGGTATTTTTATTTCTCGGGCTTTCAACCATTTCTGTCCTTTCCATTAGAACATTAGGTCCCATGATCTGTCCCTTTGCAGAACTAGCCCATATTCTTCTAAATTTGGAAAATGAACCCCATACTTTGTAGATTGAGAAAAACAAGCCCATCCGATCCCACCCGTTACGTTGAGGCGGAAGCCCAGCATATCTCTCAAAGGCGTTCTTGGCTCTTCTCATCTCCACTTGCACGAGGTGAAACTTTTTTCAGTGCTTCCATATTAATGAAAATCAGCACTCACCATCTTCAATCGATATAGCTCCGATTGATTTTGGATTAATTGACTCAATTGATCACTCCATCGATAGCAAAGATAGTGTATTTTTGCACTCTATCCTTTCTTTCTTTCTTTCTTTCTTTATCTTCTTCTCCCCCAACCCCCCGAGGCAAATGCAAGCGCTATTGCCTTCCCATGTTAGTTATCACAGACAACCTAAAACTTCGGTAGTATTTTAAGTAACCTCCTCAATATTTTTCTGTTGACTGGTTGGATTCTTTCTTTCTTTGTCTTCTTCCCCCTTGCCACGAGATTCATTCTTGACTGGCACCTCTATTAACATAGTATTCCTGACCACAGGGAGATCTGCGCCCCGCCCGCC
>JAOYND010007707.1:0-12740 GCA_025802135.1 Lagerstroemia fauriei | reverse complement strand
ACTCCTCCAGAAATCAACCCCGCTGGTTTTTATTTAATTAATATCAATTCTCGAAATAACACTTTAACATAAACAACTTGAGATTCAATTTTTTTTTTAAAAAATAATATTGATGGCACTTGTTCATATTGATTGAGAGTCTTAATCATATATAGTTTTTAAAATCAGATCGGACTGATCGGTCGCTTCAGTTGGATCAAGAATTTGGCCAATCACGTTCATTTCGCTTTTTCTCATAATTACGTTCGTTCATTCATATTATCAAAGTGAATCTATAAATTATTAGGTTTTTTACATGCTATTACAATTCATTCTGTAAAATTTATTCCATTTCATTCGTTCGTACCACACCACTACGTGAACGTGGCGGAGGTGCTGAGCTCTTCCTTTCTTTCTCCCCTTTTTCCTACCAACACAACTGAAATTTCCAGATTGACTTATTATCCTCTCACTCTACCTATTCCAATGACTTGTACTTCAAGCAATTTCATTGTGTCATCATCATCGACGCCATCTTCTACTTCTAAACAATTCAAGAAATGTATTGTATTGCTTGGTCAAAAAAGAAATGTATTGTATTGGAGAAAGTGTAGTATATTACAGGACTGTTTTGTGGTGTTATAACCTTATAGGTATTAGTAACATTAACAAATTCTTGAGAGAGAATTTAGATCGTAAAATATAAATTTAAATCTTTAAAAATAGTTTTTAACAGAAATATTTTTCAAAAAATAAAGAAAGTAAACAAGAAGGAAAAAATATCGGTGGAGCGTGATCGGTGTCCACATCCCCACTAAAATTGGGACTCGTTCCTGATTGAGAATTGGTTGGTGATTACCATCACTACAAAATTGTCACTCATTTTGAGCAAGAACTTGTCATAATCTTGGAGAGGACACTTGTTGGTTACTAATAATTTCTTAATCAGGGATGACCACACTATACTCCTTACTTTCCATTTGATTTTTTGATATTTTTAATCTTCTATAAAATATTTATTTAAAATCATTTTCAACGAAAAACGCTTTTTTTAATGGAAAAAGTAACATTATGACTAAAGTCGTAAAAACTCAAAAAGTTAGATATGAATATCCGGAAGTGGTTGTCTGACGACTACAAATTTAATGTGGATGATTTTGAATTGTTTTTCGGGGCTAAAATTTTCTCTGCGTGAAGCATCATCAAGAATTTCTCTGATTTTTAATTTGCTTATTCAAGTCGTGTCGATTTATTTTTGAAGGACAAAAGACGAAAATTTTATATTCGATTAATATTTAAAGCTATTGGGAATTACTAATTTAAAATGATATGATAATACATGTCCCTAAACAAACTTTGTGCAAGAATATAAAATAAATTTATACATTAATCTAAAAAAAAATCAGTCCGAGAATAAAATACCGCCAGTATCACCATGTTAAATGTAGGAAAAAAGTTCATTTTTAAAAAAATAATTTTACTGATATGATCCTTCTATGACAAATTACATTAAAAAATTGAAATTGAAATTGAAAGCAAATGGGAAACCCAAAAACCCTAATATGCTTATGCTACTAGTGGCTGAGGTGCTAAGCTCTTCCTTTCTCCTCTCTTTCCTACTAGCACAATTGAAATTTCCAGATTGACTTATCCTCTCTCTCTCTACCTATTCCAATGACTTAGACTTCAAGCAATTTCTTTGCATCATCGTTCCCGTCATCTTCTTCCAAACTATTCAAGTAATGTATTGTAATGGAGAAAGTGTTCCACATTACCGTGTTAGAGATATTTTATGGTTATTTAGGAAATATAATATTTGTGAATAAGATTTTGTCGATCAAATGGGTTGACTAATATCTTTAAGATTTTATCATATCAGATTTGATATATTATTTTTGATATTCTGAATTATTTGCTTCCCAGTTCATTTGATTTCCTAAGCCTATAAATACGCGGGATGTCTTATGTTATCTTTGAGTCATTCGGTCATTCTAATAAGGATGGACTCTCGTAGTTTGGATTATGGCAGACTACGTTTATCTCTTCCAATATTTCTGCTCTCCACCTCTCTCATGAATTATATAAAATTTGTCACACAGGATACCATATTAGTATTGCTTTGGGGTGTCACAAGTTAATAAGTATTAGCAACATTAACATATTCATAAAAGAATTTAGGTGGTAAAATATAAATTTAAATCTTTATAATTTTTTTTAAAAAATTCCTAAGACTCCTGAAACCCATGTTTGGCGTTGATTTACGCATAAATAAAAGTGAGGTTCCAGGTTCCAGCCCACACGCTATTGGTTTTTCCAACAAAATAAAATCATTTATGGAATAGAAAATAGATATGTCGAGCCTTTCCTTGTTTGATAGGAGATACCTTATGAAATATATTGTCCTTATTATACAAAAACTTTACTATAAAAACAATTTTTTAAACTTTGACACGAGCAGTGCATAAATAATCAATTTTCTATTGTCTTTAAATTTTACTGGCATGATGGTTAGATTTAAACGACACTAGGTAAATTCTGTTATGTGGTATCGATATAATATTTTTAATAATTAATTGAGTTGGTGGAAAGCAACATCATCAGCAATATTAAGCGGAGTCAATATCAAATGAATTGAATTTGAATATCCAGAAGTGGTTGTGGGAAGACTACAAATTTAATTTGGATAACTTTGAATTCTTCGTCGGGGCTTCAATTTTCTCAGCGTGAAGCTTCTTCATCAAGAAGGAGAAAGCCTAAGCTTTTTCTCTGTTTTTTAATTTGCTTATTCAAGTCGTGTCTCTCATTTTGAGAAATTTGTAAGTGAGTCGGGCTCGTGGATGTCGTGATGAACTTAACCAATAAATGTTTGACAAGTAAACAAATATTTCAAATCTTGTTTAAAATATGAATGATATTAATAAATAGAAAAATATGATATGACATTAAATGTATTAAATATTCATTGGCGGAGTTCAAGGATGACATGACGAGCCGAGCTCGTGTAAGAATCTCTCATTTTTGAAGGACGAAAGACGTAATTGTTATATTCCATGAATATTTCAACTTATTGGGAAACTAGTTTAAAATGATATGACAATACATCTCCCTAAACGAATTTTGTATAAGAATAAAAAGTAAAGTTATTCATTAATCCAAAAAAAATTAGTCGGGGAATAAAATACGGTCACTATCATCATGTAAAATGTAAAAAGAGTACTTTTTTATTTTATTTTACTGATATGATTCTTCTACGATAACTTACATTTACCTTAGTGGGAACACCTCCATGTTCGCCATAATTATTCTGAGCTTGAAAATAATACAAGAAATATGGCACCCAAAATATGTGGATGGATAATGATGGGTATTTCATGAGCACTCTTGCTGAATGATTTATTTTTGGTGTTAGATTTTGCACTCTTTTGCAGTTTATACAGGATGATTGTGTGGATATAATGCACGACAGAGTATTGTGTATAACGAGTATATCATGTGACAATTCTGACGTTGTGTCACAAAATAATAAGTTTCAATTATTTTTTAGATTTTTTAATAAAACTCTAAAAAATAAAAAATCTAAAAATAAATGAATCTTATTGATTTGTGATACCACGCTAGCGTTACCACATGGTATACTCGTTATATACAAGACTTTCTCCTAAAACACATTGACCTGAGGTCAATTACAAACTTTGGATAGACTGTTTGTTTTCTACCAGAGATTGTCCAGTCCAAATTGCATTCATCTCAACTAATCCGCGAGTAAAGGACGGGTTAGCGATGCTCTACTTAGGGAATTCGTAGGATAAATTCGTGTAATCGGTCCACAAGGTACTTGCCATGCCCTGAAACATATTGGCAAATTAATCGAGAAGTGTTGAGAGTAGAATCCGGTACTGTAAAAATAGGGGAAAATAGTCAATAATTAATAAATTGAGTTTTTTTTCCCTTTATTGGAGTGAGATAATCCATATAAGAAGAACTACATTTGCATTAACTCAAAGTTAAGCTATAACAGTATTTTCATCGGCCGATGTTGCATATAACTTGATGGAATAGACCGATATATTTATTTCATATTGTACGTATAGTACTATCGTATAAAATAGTTGACCCTTTGTTGGTAGCACTGTAAGTATGATGATGTGCGCTCCTAGTCTGATGACCATTGGTGCTGCGTGCCATTTATAAGCTGGATATATGTGGAAACAAAATAATTGTTTAGCAATGCAACATATGTACATAGTTTGCATTTTGCATTAATTACTATATATAGTTGTCATAAAATTGGCTAGAAAAGTGAAAGTGCAAAAAAAAAAAACATGTATTGGAATATCTATCTACATGATCTGGATGCATTTAGAATATTTATCTAGCGGCAAAACTCAATGATCCCCCTCCCTCATGATGCACCAGTACTATAATTGACTTAGTTGATGGAAAATTGACCTTTTTAACGTAAAATTGATACGATAATTCTCTCTCTTGCCTTGTTTGTATGGTGTCACAAATCAGTAAGGTCAACCATTTTAAGATTTTTTTAATGAAACTTTAAAAGTACAAAAATAATCTTCGGAATAACTAAATCTTACTGGCTCATGATATTGTATAAATACTATTACGTGATATATCTATTACATACAAGACTTTCTCACAAGGCAGAGTGCCAAAAGAGGTTGATTACTTAACTGTTATGGCTTGGGAGCTGGGTGCCAGCGACTTCCACCCACATAACCTGCAAAAAAATCCTCAAAGATCCCAAATTTAGCATTCTCAGGATGTTGAATGTATAAAGGAGGAGCTGAGAAGGCAGTCCCATGCATAGAGCTAATAGTGACTCAATTCACAGTACGGTAATTTTATGTATACTTATATACTTTAATTTGTTAACACGTTTTCCCACTCCAGATTTCATTTAACAAAGTTGTAATCATTTGCCTGACATGTCAATATGAATTCTCTGCTCTCAATTTCAAAAATGAAGGTTACATAATGTTGACAGCAGCATTTTTTTTGGGTTTAGAAGCAGGGATAGTACTTATATTTTTTGGTATAATATATGTTAAATTAAATTTTTTATCCTCTCTTTTCAGGCTTTTATAATTTTCGTCTTAAACCTTTATTTTTTTTGTCATTCATGTTATCAAAATTTTGAGTTTTTATTGCTTTGGCTATACCATTACCTTTTCCATCCAAAAAATAATTTTAAATATAAATTTTTAAGAAAATTAAAGAAATTAGAAAAATCAAACGGGAAATAGGGAGTAAAATAAGGTTATCCCTAATTAAGGAATTGTTGGTTACTAACAAGTGTACTCTATAAAATTAGAATTTATTTTTCTCAGAATGAATAATAATTTGGTAATGATAATAGTCAGCAAAATAAATTTTTTATTAAGTACGTGTTTCAATTTTGGAGGGGATGTGGTCACCAATGAAACTCTACCTATATTTTTCCTTTTTGGTTTGCCTTTTTCCTTTTTTTTGAAAACTAATTTTTGAATGGAATATGTTTTTTTTTTATGGAAAAGTAACAGTAGGATCAAAGTAATAAAAACTCAAAAAGTTGAAGACGTGAATGAAAAAAATAAAAGATTAGGATGAAGATAGCAAAAGTAAAAGGTTGAGGACTAGAAGCATTATTTTCCCTATAATACAATATGTAGACAACGCAGATGGTCAGAGTAGTTAACCACGATCCCGACCTGTTGAACCAGGAGGTGCTCCTAAGACCAAACCCGGCACACCTACAAAATATTCCAAAAACTCCAAATTTAGTCATTTTTCATGGGGTTCAATATTTTCCTGACCAGTATTGTCAGAATTTTGGTAAGAGAGCTGAGAAAGAAACTATAAATCTCATAACAATCATTCAATTCAGCGTATAAAATTGTGTCAAAAGTTTTCCCTTGACATGGGATCGAAGGTTCCAAACTCGATTCTTGTCAACTGAACTTATGTAGCTCTTCTACTATCCCATGTTAGGCTTATTGCCTAATTTCTCATAACTGGAAAAAAAAAAAAAGGAAAACGGCCTACTAGCTTGTACATCTCTGCATCTAATGAAGGCTGAGTGTCGTTAGTGTCACGGTGTAGAACTAACTCCATGAATGGAACTTCGACATACAATTACAAGATTCTCATATAGTTAAGGGTATCTTTTTTTTTTTATCAAGATATAGTTAAGGGTATCGATATTTGATTATTGGAGATTTACTGTAAAAGATTACCGATGAATATATTCACATACTTGGATGTATCCCCGGACGACGCACATACATACCGGTGTGCACGGAAATAGTTTTTAAGCCCCAGTAGTTTGCAACAACCGGGCATTTGAAAGCTTTCGAGACAATATGTAGAATGTAAGGTTCGATATTAATATTGCTTGATGAAGAGTCATTGCAAGGACATGGTAATGGAGTTTGATTCGATTCAATTAGATTCCAATCATATGGTGACATCATTTTACATATAAATGAATAAGGAAAAGTACTTACGACGACCCGGCAGGGGAAGGAGACGGGTGCCCGGAGCTGGAGGAGGAGAGGCGGAGTACGAGACTGAAGTCGCGATGATGATAAAGATGAGAAATTTGAAGAAGATAATGAAAGATTTATATGCCATTTCCTCTCTGGTTCAAATGATGCTGCTCGTCCTCTATGTGGTAATAAAATGTAAAGTCGCGTCTCGAGTTGCGTTGGCTATGCAGTAACCATGCATAGTGGATTCTAGCTATCTTGCCGGTTTGCCAGGCATGAGCGTACAGGATGGTTCATAAATTAATTGCCAGGCTGACTTTTTGGTTTTCTTTTTTTGTTATATTTTGTATTCAGGAGCTCAATTGATTCTAATTAATGTAGGTTCGAGTCAAGCTGATCAATAATAGCTTGCTGAAAGCCTGGAAAATGTCAAATTTGATGGCCAAGGATACGCGGTACGACATTATTGTGTGATTACGGCAGCATCGACCTTTCATGATTTGCTCCCCGGAGCTGTGGGGACATGTACATCAGTTTGATAATGAGCAAACAGCCATTCCTTTCTCGAGGGATGAAGTATTTGTGATTACGTGTACTCTTTTTTGTTGCTGTGAAATATCTACCAAATTTTTAAGAGGTTGGACTTATATTCAATTAAAAGTGTAAGTTTATAGGTGGCTATATCAATTCTTCTTATATTTTAGTTTTCAATCTTTTAACTGTCCGATGTGAAATTTATTTCTTAACACCTACGAGAAAATGCTCATGGACCTATAAGAGCTGCAGAGAATCCCTACTGACAAAAATGAAGCCCAGAATCTAAATCATATATAAAAGATTGGATTTTGATTCAATTCAGGGATATAAAACACTTCTTGAGATTGAATTTGATATTGTTGTCAAGTTAATAACAAAGATATTGTCTACTACGTGTAAGCAAATCCATTTTTTTTTTAAAAAAATTGCAACATGTCATATCCAAAAATTTATTTTACTTTGATTAATTCAGTTTCAAGACTTGTTAACTCTCTGAAGGATCTTCCAATATGAATTTTTTTCATTGACAAAGTTAAGTATCGATATTTCGTTTGAGAAGAAAATGTATAAAAACAGTTCATATGAAATTCTCTCCTTGCCCCCATTTTATGAGCAAAAAACTCAGTAAAAACATTAGTTGCATCAAATAAGTACCACAATTATATTAAGATGTTTATGTTTTTCATATCTGTATAGTGTATTACGACCGAAAAAATAATAACAAACCTACGAAAGATAGAATATTCCCTAGGATACAGTATTCTACAAAGACACTGTGGAGTGTTCGTTGATCTCTTCTACTCCTTGTAATATATTGCTAAATATGAGGCAAAAAAGGAGAAAGTCTTTTATGCCACAGGTATACCATGTGACAATGCTGACGTGGTATCACGAGCTAATAAGATTTGGTTATTTTTATGATTTTTTTAATAAAACCTAAAAGAGAAAAAATCAACCATAAAGGGGGGGGGAACAATCCTAAAATGTCTTGATTTGATTGGCTGGTTATACCACATAGGCACTGCCACGTGGTATACCCGTGTTATAAAAGACTTTCTTGCAAAGAAGGGGTAGAATACTCTGACTAATTCAAGTTCAAATTAGATTAAATTTGTTAGATCCTACATCGGTAATATAATACTACAATAATGGATTTATAAGATAATTGGATACCAGCACTTAATAGCTTAGGCTTTTGGTGCAAAAGGACCAAGTCTCTTATAAGGTTCACTATCAATAATATAACACGTGAGCGTCAACCACACAGTACTATCTGATGTGAAGTCGGATCCATCTCCGGTAGGCCCTTCATGACGTAAGCCATCAAACCCGGCAATTCTCTCCAGGCCAAAGTCATCTACTCCACCATCGGTCTGCTCACACAACATCGTAATTTAACAAAATTAATAAGAAATAAAGTTCTTTCTCATTCTTTTATACTTTGGGGATAATCGAAGGCTACGTTCTATAATATCTGAAGATCGAGAAAGTACTGCATGAAAACGTTGTCACCACATGGCAGTGATTACGTGGTGATACCACCAACTTATCAAATTTAGTTATTTCTAGGATTATTATTTTATTTTAGGATTTTTTAAAAACTTAAAAATAAGTGAATTTTATTTATTAGTGTCAATGTTAACACTATCACGTGATGAAACTGTTATACACAAGACTTGCACCTAAAGATCGGGTTTGACAGATATAGATCAGTTATGGCATACATACTAGGGGAAAAGACTTTCTCAGTTATGGCATTATTTGGAATAGGAATAAGACGAGGATCTGTAAATAGGAGGAGACTCTACGAAGGAAGGGGGGACTTGGAAGACCTAAACTATCTCTATGAAATTTCTCAACTATGTGGAGAACGAATTGTCCATCATTTATTACTTGCTATGGAAACAAAAAAATTGCTACGCTAGTTTTAAAAGTTTATTGTTTCTCCTAATTCAGTTGTATAAGCTTTTAAATGGTATTTTCAGCCATAAATGATTTCTTCATTGTACATGTTAAGTTCATCTCTTCACTTACAATTGGTACGTTGATGATGTGCCACCATCGACGTTAATACATCCTCTTATGCCATCAATTCTTTTGTATGGCTACAAATTATCTGATTTGGCAGTGTTTCCAGCCGGTTACCAAAGAACCGGTTCACCATGTTTTATACAGTTCGATGCCATATCATATTTTTCAGTGATGAGACCTATGATCTAATACAATGATAGACAATAATGAGAAATAAAAGAGCACATAACTCCCAAGGTGAGTAACATCTTGGTTATTAGGCGAAGTCCTATGTTTATATCGAAAGAAATGCCAACTCATATGACATGGAGACAGGTCATATGAATTAATAGCAAAATAAGAGAAATTAACAGCGTTATTGACATATTATCGACAATCTACTGACAAGTCACGGAAAGAACTTTACATGTGTAATGGATCAAATATTTAAGACTGAAAAGACTATTTTTAAACTTATAAGACTGATTTATAAAAAATGACAAATTTTAAGACTCCCAATATAATTCTTTCCTATGGAAAATAGTGAGCACCAATTTTCTCCAAGTGGGCCCAATTAAATCGAAAGAGTGAACTTATTCCACGTAGCCGTTCACACATAACGATTTGGTCATTATCAAGCAATTATGGCAACACTAATCCATAACGATTTGGCTCAAGATAGCCGGAGGACTCGGGACTTCCGGTCTAATGAACAACCTGCGGTTGCCTTTCTCATGGAGTAAATTACCTGTGATTAAGTATACCCTGGTTCGGTTATGTTTCTACTTCTTTCAACTGCTGCTTTCAACAAAGAAAGTCAGTTGAGTTGAAAAAAAATGTACAAGCTTTTGTGGGTCGGTTAATTGTCTTTCAACACATATTGCAGTTGGCCCTTTTATAATTAGCTGCAGCTTTGCATAAGAGCTATCACAATAAGGGGAAAGTCTTGCATATATCAGGGAAAATACGTAACAATGCTTACATAGTGTCATAAACTAATAAATTTCAGTTATTTTCAAGGTTTTTATTTTTTATTTTTAGAGTTTTATAAAATAAAATCTTGAAATTTGAATCTTATTGGTATTTGACACCACATAAATATGAAAATCTTGAAATTTGAATCTTATCAGTATGTGACATCACATAAATATTGACACGTAGTATACCTACTGCATAGAATACTCTCACCACAGTTTAGTGTTTTAATATCGCTTTCTCGTTGTCATAAGGGTCATTGTGGTTAAAAAGAGAGAGAGTAAGATCTAGGTTACAAGAATTTGCATTTATTTATTGACGATGTAACACATGCGGTTGAGGACTAGAATTGGAAGTCTAGATCCATGCTTGGGTTTTCTTTTTCTTTTTCTTTTTCCTTATTTTGGATAGGTGCTTGGATTTTCTTTTATTTGTTTTGAATTGTATGCAATAATAAATTGCTTGGATTCTCTTCACTGGTGACTGCTTCATGCAAGTTTAAGGTACGAATGATTGAATTGGTACCATGTATTTTTTTTAGTGAATCTCCAACTAATACTACAGATTGCCTGTTAGCGTAGTATTGTCAAGAGCCTAATATGATTTGAGAAGTCATTGTCTACCAAAATTTAGGCTAAAAGAGCCATTTCTAATAAATAGATCTTGCATAGAGGGAATTCAAAAATGTGATCTTCGTCTTGTCAAATAACATGTGAATGAGCTTTACACCATTAAATCACCAGCTTTAGTGGTGCAATGCTTAATAATATTTTATGAATTTAATGAGAAATACAAACTGAAGATATCACTTCTTAATGGTATCCTTTGAATTGTAACTCATATTTTTTGTTGAACTAAGAAATGAGGAGGAGATCTAGCTCGATACAAGTGAAGTCAGCGGACGACCATTCGAAGCGTGGAGAACTCTTGAACAAAATGGTCTCAAGAAAATGGTGTCGCAACACACCTCTTTACATTTAACTCTCCTGAAATTTAGGTAATTTAGGAGAGTATTCTGTGTAACGAGTAAAATGCATACGTGACAGTACTGATGTAGTATAAAAAACTAATGAGATTAAACCACTGCAAGACTTTTTTAATAAAATCCTAAAAAGAAAAAAATAACCCTCGAAATAATTGAATTCTATTTTTATTAGTTTGTGGCACCACATCAGCATCTTCACGTTGTATACTTGTTACATATAAGAGCTTCTCGTAATTTAGACATTACTCTTGGTTATTTCCGTTTGAGCAGGATTTTTTAAGTCAAACATCTTTCAAGATTCTGAGATATATTTTAGATATATTCCCTAATTTTATACAATTTTCCTGTATGTTTATAAATAGAGGAATTGATTCACTGAGTCAACGCAATGAGAGGTGCATACTGTGAGGATCATAGATGGATTTTAAGGGTGCACAAAGAATCACCTTGTGAACTAAAAAAAATACATGATGAGTTTATTTTTTTGGGCCCATAAATACCTCACAAGCCCAAGAATTAAGGTAAGCCCATACGCATGTGTGGAATAGCCTCACTGAGGGCTAGCTACACGCTCAAAGAGAGAATCAAACATCCGACCTCGTGAACTTTATTAGGATTTAGACGCACGTTTCCATCTACTTGAACTAACCCTTAGGGTTCTAATAATCGATTAATTTTTAAAGTTCATTGTAACAGTTATTGGGTCAGCTGTGGCTCGATCTCATTTGTTGTAGCTAAACCCTTATGGCAAAAAGAAAGGATTTGAGAATATCCACTTATGGATTGATACTCCTGAGCAGTTAGTAGAGAGTTAGTGTAATGAAGAAAATTCACCTTGTGAGAGTTTTACTCATAGTAAGCATTCCTGACTCGAATGAATTAGTTGAGTTTCTGGATGCCAGTAGTTCAGAAAAAAAAAACCAGATGGAAAATAGTTGAAGAATATGTAGAATTTGAAACTGAAGCCAAATTTTCTCGTGGTTGCCTTGAAAGTTAAGGTTGCTTTAAGGCGTATTTTGTGTGGGCTGTGGAATACTTTCTTATATAAAGCTATCTGGAATGGGAGAAGGGTTTGCTACAATTCTTAGTTTAATAATTATTTTTTAAAAAAATGTACTTTATGCACTTTAGTTGTATGTTTGATATTATGAATACAATTTAAATCAAAATCTATGAAGAAAATTATAAGCATTAATTATTTGCCGGGTAATACCATGGGATACAAGTTAGCTTGATTCATATTTTGAAAATCGATTTTATAAATTTTTATTATTATTTAGTATTATAGTTCTCTATATTTTGCATGTAATACCAGTTATATAATGAATATATATATATATATATATATATTCTTAATATAGTAAAAGAGGGTTACAATCCTCTTGGGCTGCACGTGACGGCTTCCTAAATTTTTTTAAATTATTATTTGAATCTTTCCTATGCAGTAGGACCTACACAGCCCTCCAGACCATCTTCCTTGGCTTTTGCTTTCTATGAAATTTTCTTTTTTATTTTTTTAAATTTTTCTGTGCAGTGGGACCCACACAACTCTCGGCTCCATCGTTCTTCGCTTTGTATCTATCTTTCTTTTTCTTTATTTTCCATTTCATTTTTATTTTCTGCATGAGGAGATCAAATGAGATCTTTTATTTTTTACAGAAAGCTAAAAAGTAATTTGTCTTCTCATACTATACTATCTATGCTAGAAGTATATTTGTTCTTCACATCATTATATATTCTCTTTATCATCATTTTATTTTAACAAATCATAA
>JAOYND010007610.1:0-12741 GCA_025802135.1 Lagerstroemia fauriei | reverse complement strand
AGCTTGTGGGAGGATCCGGATACATTCGATCCCGAGAGGTTCATGGGTTTGAGCTCCGGAATCGATGTCAAAGGTCGGGATTTCGAGCTTATACCTTTTGGCGCCGGCCGACGGATATGCCCGGGCCTGCCACTGGCCATGAGAATGTTGCACCTAATGCTGGGTTCACTGGTTAACTGCTTCGACTGGAAGCTTGAAAATGGGACGAAGTCGGAGGACATAAACATGGAGGGGATGCTTAGCCTGACCTTGCGAATGGCACATCCTCTTCGAGCTATTCCTGTACCTCTGTGATCCCAAAACCCTGACAAAGCTACATATATGTGGTCTAGTTAGGACATGTAAAAGACATCAACTCGGACTTTGAAAGATTATACGATCAACTGTATTGTCAAATAATTGTGTATGGGCAAGTTGTAGTAGTTTTTATATATTTCGGGGTCTAGTCGATCTATATTAATGTTCAGCTTACTAGAATTCAGTTGATAAAGTTGATGTCATAATGGAAATCCTCCAGAATCCAGCCTAATATGGTCTCCTCCTTTTCTTATAAGAGGTCCATTTTCAACAGAAAGTCTAGCTTTTATAGCACTTCTTCCAAAAGGTGCTTAATTAATGCTCATTATCTTCTTTAGATCTATGAATTTTCAGTGTGGAGTTTCTGGTAGGGAAGTCTCCTCCTTTCTTCTGGAGAGTTTACCTCTTTCTCAGATGCAAGAATATTGCCGAACTATATTGTCTCCAAGTTTTCTCGATAAACTTGGAGATGATGGCAAAAGGTTGATGAGTTTTACCATATGTTACTCAGTGTCTGAGGGTCTGGTGAGTTTTACCTTCTGTTACTTGGCAACATAACTTAAGGAAAAGAATTGTCTGCATATTTGATCCTGATATTTACCACATTAGGTTAGTGTGGCACTTGCCTCTCTTGTGGCTTTTTGTATTCCCCTGGCTCCTTGCAAATGAGAGGGGCATCTCCCGGTTGAACGTTACAGATAGTTGGACTTCTGATGGGAGTATTACCCGAGACCATTTCAAGTACTGTTGGGTGGGCACATGTGACCGAGTATGTGGCCTCATGGTTACGCATTACCAGTCTTTGGATGGAGAAATTCTTAGGTGATCTTACCTCACCACTTGGTGTGAGACAACACCAATTAGAATATGACAAACAAGTAAATTAATATTAATCACCCAATCAATTGTCATAATTAATAATAGACGCGAATCCATGCTATGCACGGAAATAAACTAAAAATAAACAAATGTGAAATACTGAGATGAACTCACGAAGTTAGATCATTTATTTGCCGTGTAATGCAATTTAATTCATTCGAAATTCATTTCAGTATTAGATAACGTGTTTTTAATTGTCATTAGTATACTGTGTTAATTTTATCTTTTCAAGTTTAGAATTTCAAATCATTTGTTCAAAAAAATAACATATTTTTGCTGTTAAAATTATAGATAAGAAGTGAGAAGAGAGAATCTGAATAGTTAGTGAAAAATTTTTCTTGTTAAGATAAAAAATATGGAGTGAAGAAAATGATTGAAATTATTATTTTAATATTATACTGAAAGATTTTGTAAAGTATATGCATATAATAGATTTTAATATGTAAATTAAATTAACAATAAATATGAAAAACGAAAAAAACACCAAACTTCTCAAACATTTGTATATAATAGTATACATATTCAAAATAATTTAATTAATTTTTTTTCACTACGTCACTGTAAGGTAGGACAATCTAGGATTTTTTTTCATTTGGATGACAGCTTCCATGTATGTGCAAGCGCTTGCCTTGATAGTGTTCTTGTTGAGGTCGGGAAATGTAGAATGAGAGAATAACAATTGGATCGTATAAAGTGGGTCTTGTATATTTCGTGTGTCTGGTCCTGGGTACATGAGGTCTATATATATGAGAAAAATACACGTCAATCAGTCAGCCTAAATCCTGGGATCTACGATCTCGCGGGCATGGGCGATTCAGAGGTATGGGCCGTCAGAGTTCCGGGCTGTCAGAGTTCCAGGCGGCCAGAGGCATGGGCGCCTCTGTGGACATTCCAGTCTAGCGCCTCCTGCCAATAGGCTTCATAGATTGGGCCAGGCTTTCTCGTGGGCCGCTATGGGCTGATCTCAAGCGGGAGCGTGTGCTTACAACCAGTGCCCATCACTTGCCCCTGAGTTTCTCGCGCGTTATGGCTCGAGAAAGTGGTTTGAAATTTCGAAAGCTGAGGGCTGCCCCTGCAGTGACACGTGTCGTTCTGTGACGTTCGTGGGAGCTGCATGCCTGGGTTATCGGGAGGGGTGCGCCGCCTCATTAACTTTCGGGCACGTCAATCGTCCCCCTCCCTAATCATAACGCCGTGCCTCATTAATTTCCCGGGCATGCCAGTCGTCCCCCTTCCTACTCATAACGCCGAGCCTCTTCAGAATCCCTTTCGCTTTCTTCGTGCTTCAGCCGTCACTTTCTCCTCTCTGAGCTTTTTGTTCCTTTCCTCCTCTCTTCCCAAGCTCTTGTTCATCTTCCTCCTCTCTTCCCGAGCCCTCATTTCCATGGCATCCTCGAGCCATCCTGCCCTGTCGACGATGTCAGTAGGTGAGGAGATCTTCGAAAACAAACTTACTCCCTCTTGATTCCTCACCATGCTACGATTAGGGAGGATAGGGGCGGATTTCGCCCCTCGATTCCAGATCGAGGCCGAAGAGCCTCTAGAACCACACTCGGGGGAGTTTAAGATTTTCCCCGAGCAGGTTAGGGCTGGCCTTCGCTGGCCCCTGGCGGAGCCGGTGGCGGTGATGCTAAAATACTATGGCCTGGCGCCGAGACAACTCTCCCCAACCTCCTGGCGCGCGTGGATAGCTTTTTACCTTTATTGTAGGATACAGAGGATAGTATATAGTAGACTTCTTTTTAGGTTTTTTTTATTTGTTGATCCAAAAGTCTGAGAAGGGCTATTTCCACTTCCAGCCAAGGCGTAAGAAGATCTATGGGGCGCTGATGATGGATTATGGGTCCACCAACTCGGGGTGGAAGAGCGTTTTCTTCTTTATGAGAGACGCCGAAGGTTGGAAGTGGCGCCGAGATCCTCAGCTCGAGTTCCCCGATGGGAACCCCTGGGGGTCTATGAAGAAGGAGGAGCGGGCCCGGGCTGAAAAGTTCTGCGGCGTAAAGATCATCCCTCGGGACATCATCACAGACGAGAACTTGATGAGATATGGCCTGGTGTCTGAGGCTCCTTGGCAGTGGAGCGTGGACGTAGATATGTGTGGACTGCCCAAGGATATCTTGGTATTTTCTAACCCTTCATTTTCTTTCCCTTTCAGAGAAAGGCGAGTGTGCAGGAGATGGCACTGAAAGGCCTGCGCAAAAGGAAACAGGGTGATGATGCTGAGGATGAAATTGACGCGAGTCTGGTGGGGGAGAGGCGTTGGTTCGGAAGCCACGCAAGCTCCGGATTAGGACGTCTAGTCCTGCACCAATTCCGCCCTTCGCGATGCCAGAGGAGCTGGAGAGTCCACCAGCGCCCGAGCTTGTGGAGTTGGTGCCACAACCAACAGCATCTCGCTCTCAGGGGCAGGAAATTTCTGCAGAGGCCCTGGAGGAGGCGGCGGGAGACCAGGAGCCTACTGAAGAGGCATATTCGGCGCCTTCACCACCTGAGGGGGAGCCGAGCGCGGGGTGTGTTGGAGAGGTATTTTCCAATATGTTTTACCACTTGTTCATGGGTTTTTACTAACGTTGGTATTTTGACGCGGGCGTCTGTTCCTCTCGAGGGTGCTCCCTTAAGGGGGGACTTCTTTCATAACGTGGAGATGCATCTACAGCTCACCGACGCCCTCCAGCATCTCAAAAGGGAGCTCCCCTCCTTCGAGTCCCGGGAGGATTTGTTTACATACGCTCGTTATCATTCCTTGATGGTAAGTACCTTGTTAGGTATACTTAGTTCTATTATGACTAGAGTTCTGACTTTATTCCTTCTCAGGGAATTATGATCCCAGGCATGTTGATGGACGCCTGGAGGGAGGAGTGGTCCAAGGTCCCCGCTCTCGAGAGCCAGGTGAAGCGCCTGACCAGGAAGAGGCGCAATTGGAAGAAGCAACGTCAGAGCATGCACGCAAGCATTCTTGACCTGAAGTCCCAAGTGGATGCAGCCGAAGAGGAGATCAGCGACGCTCGGGGGAAGCTGAGACCCTCCAGAAGCAGCTTGCTGTAGAGAAGAGGGAGAGGGAGAGCGTCGAGGCCCGCTGGGCCAAGAAATTTGAAGACCTGAAGGGGCGGCTGGACGAGGAGAGAGCGGAGAGAGAAGAGCTCCAGGCTCGTTGGACCAGTGACAAGGAGCTGCTTCAGAAGCAGGTCCAGGAGTTCTCACAAGCGCTGTCCCTGGCGGCTTCAGAGAAGGCCCAGGAAGTGGAGCGCGCCAAGCTGGAGGATGTTGAAGAATACAAGTCCAGCGACACCTTCACTGCAGAACTGGCCTCTCGAAGCGTTATGGCCATGGAGGAGTCCCTTAGGTCTGTAAAAGACGACCTGCAGCGCTTGTACCCGGGCGTCGATCCCTCTATAATCCTAGGACTTGATTATTTGCGCAAGTTAGATGAGGTGCGTTGCGCCGCTTCCTTGGAGAGCGAAGGGGCTTCTTAGTTATGTAGTTTAGAGGAATTGTATAAATGTTGCTTTCTTAATGAAATTTCGTCTTCAAGCGTTCCTTTCTTATTTTTCTCAGTTTTGTAGTAATATGGCGCCCAGAGTTCCGAATGACCGATGAACCAAGTACTATGGCGCTTCTTTAATAAAAAGTTTGGAAGGATCACAGTAATAATGATATGCGTCGGACCTTAGTAAGTAGCTATAATAGATTTCACCAAGTACTGTGACGCTTAATTGGTGGATATAAGTAGTGTCGAGAGGCGTGACATTTGAATCAGTTCGTGAGCATCTAAGCGTTGCTTCCCTTGAAAGAATTTTTTACCGCTTTTGGGTGTGCCCCTGGGTCGGAGGGGTCTGTTGCCCTCGCTGGGATCTTTTTAACGCTTTTGAGCGTGCCCCTGGGTCGCAGGGGTCTTTGCTGCCCCAGGGTCGCTTGGATCTTTTTAACGCTTTTGAGCCTGCCCCTGGGTCGCAGGGATCTTTGTTGCCCCAGGGGGTCTTTTTAATGCTTTTGAGCTTGCCCTGGGTCGCAGGGGTCTTGTTTAACGCTTTTGAGCGTGCCCCTGGGTCGCAGGGGTCTTTGTTGCCCCAGGGTCGCTGTTGAGTGTGCCCCTGGGTCGCAGGGGTCTTTGCTGCCCCAAGGTTGCTAGGGTCTTTTTTTTTTTGAGGCAGTCCGCAGAGAATTGTCCTTCAACGCTGGAATTGGATTAAAGCAAGATGGCAAGCGATATAAATACATGATGATGGACTTAATAAAAGAACTTCTTGAGTACCTCAACGTTGAAGGTGTGAGCCAAAGTGAGTCCCCTCATATCTTGTAGTATGTAGGCACCGGGATAGGGGATACCGGTTATACGGTACGGGCCTTCCCACTTGGGCGTAAGTTTGTTGACCTAATTTTGTTGCACGAACCGGTGCTTGCGGAGTACGAGGTCACCTACGCTAAATTGTCTTGCACGAACTCTACGGTTGAAATAACGCATCACTGACCTTTTTGCTTTTTCGATGTTTGTGAGGGCGGCCAGTCTCCTCTCTTCTAGGAGATCCAACTCCTCCCCCCGCGCCTGGTCATTGAGTGCTTCGTTGAAGGTAGCTACTCGGTGAGTATTGATTGCTACTTCTGCGGGGATGACTGCTTCAGATCCATAGACGAGGGAGAATGGGGTTTCCCCCGTTACAGAGCATGGCGTGATGCGATACGCCCATAAGATGCTGTCTAGCTCGTTGAGCCAAGATCCGCCAAGGGTATCCAACCGGGTGCTCAGCCCATGCAAAAGGGTTCGATTGGTGACCTCAACCTGGCCGTTTGTTTGCGGGTGGGCAACTGAGGCAAAGCGCTGTTCTATACCGAGCTCGCGGCACATTTGTTGGAAGTTCCTTCCTCGGAATTGCATCCCGTTGTCTGAGATGAGGATCCGTGGGATACCGAAGCGGTAAACCACGTGTTTGAGTATTAACTTCTTTGTTGCCTTCTCAGTGATTGTGGCGACAGCTTCAGCCTCAACCCACTTGGAGAAGTAGTCCACTGCCACGAACAGGAAGTGGCGCTGGGCCGAAGCAGTAAGGAAAGGCCCTAATATGTCGACTCCCCATTGCGCAAATGGCCAGGGGGAGACCATCGATGACAACTCCGTGGTGGTCGGGAAGGGTTGCGCTCGAACACTTGGCAAGATGAGTAGGCTCGCACCAAGGCTCGTGCGTCCTCCATCATCGTGGGCCAGTAATAGCCCTGCCGGAGGGCTAACTGCACTATGGCCTTGGCTCCCTGGTGACTCCCCGCGATTCCTTCATGAATTTCTCTGAGCACGTAATTTGCTTCGTCGGTAGCAAGGCATCGCAGCAAGGGCTGTGAAATACCACGCAGATAGAGGACCCCGTTAAGTAGGGTGTATCGGCCGGCCTGTGACTTAACACGCCTAGCTTCAGTGGGGTCAGCGGGCAGGTGATCTCCTTCGAGATAACGGATGATAGGGGTCATCCAACTCCCCCCATTTTTGGTGCAAAGTACTTCCATGGGAGTGTACGCTTCAGAGATGCGTCGTTGTTCAATGAAGCACAGAGGGAAGTACGTTTGACCCGAAGCGGCCTTACTGAGCAGGTCCGCTAGATTGTTAGCCTCCCTCGGTATTTGAATGATCTCTGCTGACTCAAAATGACGCATTATTTCTTTGGCCCTTCCCAGGTACATTTTCATATTTTCCTCTTTCGCTTCATAGCTTCCGTTCAGCTGGTTAACGACCAGCTAGGAGTTGCATTTGGTGAGAATCCTTCGAGCCCCAGCGCCCCTGGCTATTAGGAGTCTCGTGATGAGGGTCTCGTACTCCGCCTCATTATTTGTGGCCGGGAAGGAGAGTACAAGGCTGTAGGTAAGAGGTGGGCTACCTGGGGGAATAATGACGCATCCCGCATCGGAGGAGCCCATAGTAGATGGCCTGTCTATGATCACTTCCCAAACACCTTGGGGAGGTTCTGTCGAGCAGGTGGTAGGCTCAGTATTTTCTACTATGAAGTCTGATAACGCCTGTGCCTTTATGGCGTCCCGCGGCTCGAAGTGGACATCCAATTCGCTTAGTTCGATTGCCCATTTGACCATCCTTCCGGACAGCTCCGGCCTTTGTAGGACCTGCCTCATGGGTTGGTCAGTCCTGATAGTGATAGTGTACGCATGGAAATAGGGCCTGAGTTTTCACGCTGCCGAAACTATCGTCAAGGTAAGTTTTTCCATGGCCATGTAGAGTCGTTCCACGGGGAGCATCACCTTGCTGACGTAGTAGACTAGGACGGAGCTCAGCGCCACCTCGTTGACGCCCAAGTACAATTTCAGCGTCTCTCCTGTTAGTGGTGTTGCTAGACAAGGGGGAGAATTCAGGTATTCTTTAAGTATGGCAAACGACTCCTCGCAGTCCTCTGTCCATACAAAGTCTTTACCCGCCTTGATTTGTTGGAAGAAGGGGAAGCATTTATCTCCAGCTTTCGACAAAAATCGCGAAAGCGCTGCCAAGCGACCCGTAAGGTGCTGCGTTTCCTTGATAGTTGTCAAGGACCTCATGTCTTTGACGGTCTTGATTTTTTCGGGATTCACCTCAATTCCTCTGTTTGAAAGCATGAAACCTAGGAACTTTCCAGACCGTACTCCAAAGGCGCACTTCTCAGGGTTAAGTCGGAGGTTGTGCCACCTCATCACCTCGAACGCCATCTGTAGGTCAGATGCATGCGCCGTTGCCTTCTCTGACTTGACGATCATGTCGCCTACGTAGGCTTCCATGGTTGTTCTCAATTGGGCTCCGAACAGCCTATTGACCAGGCGCTGATACGTGGCCCCGGCATTCTTGAGGCCAAATGGCATGATGCGGTAGCAATATATGCCGTCATCGGCATAGAAGGCTGTCTTTTTCCAATCGTCTGGATGCATGGATATTTGGTTGTAACTGGAGTACGCATCCATGAAGCTGAGGAGTTCATGGCCCGCCGTGGCATCCACCGATTGGTCTATCCTGGGGAGCGGGTAGGCATCTCTTAAGCACGCCTTGTTCAGGTCCGTGTAGTCCACGCACATCCTCCATTTGCCGCTGGGTTTTCGTACTAAGATGACGTCTGCCACCCATGTTTGGAAGCGAACTTCCTCAATGAATTCAACGGTGAGGAGCCGAGCCAGTTCTTTCCGGACCGCATCGCGACCCTCGGCCCCCATAGATTGCCGTTTCTGCACGACGGGCTTTGCGCAAGGATTGATCGCGAGGTGGTGCGAAATGACCCCGGGGTCAATACCGGGCATGTCTGCAGGGGTCCAAGCAAACAAATCAGAAAACTCATGCAATAATGCTATCAGGTTTTCCTTACAGGCAGCAGGGGTCATGTCTGCTCCGATTTTGACTCGCCGCGTTGGGGCGAGCAAGACTTCCTCCAACTCTCCAACAGGTGCAGGGCGCTCAACCTCCTCGCGAGAGTCTGGCTCGATCTGGAGCGATGGTCGAACACGCCCCTCTTTCAACGTTGCCATGTGGCATCGTTTGGCCGTCTGGTGGCTTCCACAGACTGCTCCAGTCCCCCGGGGGGTAGGGAATTTGAGCATCTGATGGTAAGTGGATGGTATTGCCCTCAAGGTGTTCAGGGTCGGCCGTCCCATGATGGCGTTGTAGGCTGAAGAGACGTCGACCACCAGGAAGTTGGTCATGCAGCGCGAAATCTTGTCTCCGCCCCGTAACGTGAAGGGCAAGGTGATGGCGCCACGGGGGTAGACCGATCCTCCATTGAACCCGACGAGGGGCGCGTCGACAGGGGCCAGCTTTGCGTCCGTGAAGCCCATTTTTAAGAAGGCGTCGTAGAACAGGACGTCGGCGGAGCTTCCATTGTCAAGAGGATTCTTCTTACCTCGAATCCCCCAATGTTGGCCGCGATTACCAGGGCCTCATCTGCCACTGATGCGGGCACAGATTGGGCGTCTTTCTCCCTGAACGTGATGGAGTAGTCCAGATCGTGCCCGAGGTATTGCATTTCGCCGACCGTCCTCTTTCCTTTAGCGGTTGGCCCCCCTGTGATCACGTGGATCGTCCCCTGGCTTTCTTGCAACGACCGGTCCCGGCCTGCTGGCCTCCCTCTCTCCTCCTGTACGGGAGGCGCGCGCGGCTCGTCCTGATCTCGGCGCTAGGTGTTTTTGGCGTGTGGGCGTTGGACATACTCGCCCAGCTATCCCTCCTGGACTAACCTTTCGATTTCAAACTTCAGCTGCCTGCATTCCTCGGTATCGTGCCTCGCGACCCTGTGGTAGCGGCAGTACTTACTTACGTCGGATCCCAGCGTCCCCTTCGTCTTGAGGGGGGTCCTTATTAAGCGCCACTTTTCCCCCTCAGCCAAAACTATGTCTCGCGGGGCCAACAGTGGGGTGAATTTCTCCCACTTGTTGTTCCGAGGGCCGCAGTCATCTTGCCTTCCCGCAGGGGCTTCCTTGCGCTTTGCATCTTTCCTTCTCTAGTCAATTTCTTCGATAGCCATGAAACGCTGGGTTCTCGCTGCCAAATCGGCAAAGTCATTCGGCGGGTCGATGATCAGGTTCTTGACGAACTCGTCATCTCTGAGGCTGTGCTGGAACGCCACCATTTTCTCCTTCGGGGTCAGGTCCTCTACTTCGGTGCCACCTTGGCGAAGCGCTCGTACCATTGGCGAAGGGGTTCCCTGTCGTGTTGCTGCATCCCAAAGAGTTCCATCAGAGTGCGCTTCATTCGAAGGGAGCCCGCAAAGCGTTCGAGGAACTTGTCTTTTAATGACGCGAAACTCGTGATAGATCCCGGATCCAGGGAGTAAAACCAATCAGTCGTGAGGCCTTTTAGGGTCCCTGGGAAAAGGAGGCATTGGATCTCATCGGTGGCTCCCCTTCCTAGCAAGGAGTTGACGTGGGTGCGCAAGTGATCCCGAGGGTCCGTTTTACCATCGTAAGCGGAAATTTGGGGTACTCGGAACTTATGGGGGAGGGTCACGACTTTGATCTCAGCGGAGAAAGGGCTGGTAACATCCTCTTCTGCTGTGGGGAGACCGTAACGCCGGCGATCATTGGCGTCCAAGGCCTTGGCCACACGGTCTTCCACCATCTTTTGTACCTCTCAGGTAGTTATATTGTTACCAGCCTAAGTAACACCATCTTCACTGGGGACGGTGACAAGCGTGAACTCATCGCAGCCTTGGCGGGGGCAACGCCTATGGTGTCGCTGGCCCCTTCTTGGTGCTCGCCCAGGTGTCGTGACACAGCTGTTTCTACAAGGGACGCGAGGCGGCGCTCAATGAGCTGCTCCACGGCCCGTCGCGTGTCGGCCGGCAAGGTTTCGAGGACTGCATCTTGCCCAGGATTCATACGAGGGTCGGTGGCCACGGCGGCAACTGGGTCGGGAACCGGTGGGGGGTTACGGGGTGGTGCGTGAGGCAGGGAGGGGAAGTTGTGGGCAGAGCTGGCTCCTGCTCGGTTACTACGAGTCCGGGCCATGGCCTTTCGTTCAAATTTCCCACAAACGGCGCCAAATGTTGAGGTCGGGAAATGTAGAACGAGAGAATAGCTACTGAGAAAATGTATGAAGTGGGTCTAGTATATTTCATGTGTATGTCCCTGGGTACATGAGGTCTATATATATGAGGAAAATACATGATAATCAGTCAGCCTAAATCCCGGGATCTAAGATCCCGCAGGCATGGGCGATTTAGAGGTATGGGCTGTTAGAGTCCTGAGCGGCCAGAGGCATGGGCGCCTCTATGGGCCTTCCAGTCCAGCGCCACTCGCCAATGGGCTTCACAGATTGGGCTAGGCTTTCTTGTGGGCCGCGATGGGCTGATCACAGGCGGGAGCGTGGGCTTACGTCCAGTGCCCATCACATATCTTGTTGTCCGTGTACTCATTTCTCAAGCGGCTCCTGAGGTGTCGATCCAGACACTTCTTCCCTTAAGTCCATTAAGTGGTTCCTAAGTATTCCTCAATTGGGCTAGGTATGTAATTTTTCTGAAATCGGGAGTTTCGTAATAAAAATTGACATTTTAAAATAGACTCTCATTTTCCTGCCCAATTAAAAAACCCGAGAAGTGATTTAGATTCTAGCGATATGACCATTCTCGTGTCTTTTTCAAAGAAAAATTCACATGAAAGAGGATTTGCAACCGGGATGAGCTCTATGCGTCGATAGTTTAGTGAGACTACTGGTAGAATGGACATGGGATAGACCATTACTCATTTTACTAATTATCGAGAGTCTTCCACAATGCACGGAAGGGCCCGATCTATATGCTCTCTAGATTTAGGATATTGGTAGCCTAATCTCCTAGTGCTCGTCTGGGAGGAATTTATAGTACTCTTGTAGACACCTCATTTTAGCTAGAAAAGACTCAAGAGTTCGTCCCCAAGAAAACGGTCAAGCCCATTCGAGGTGTACATTGTGAAATGTTCAAGGTGAAATATTGTATCTCAAACAGTGTGTAGATGAAATAAATTCAGATTAATCATAAAGAACATTGAAATAGCTTTGCTTTGATATATCAAGACTCCAAGCGAAAAATCCGGGCGAGAATCATCGATATTAGTTACTAACTAGGAATCGGGAGCTCGATAAGTGGGCTTAACAAAGCTAAAATTAGGCAAATTTGGGTTCATAGCCAAGAGCATCAAGTTAGCTTTGATTGACGGGTCTTGGACCCCGAAATACACCTTGCAAAGAAAGATATGATTTATTAAATCAAGTTACTCAATTTGTGAATAGTAATTGGGTTGTAGCACGTTTCATAAGAAAAATCATAACTATTTATTTGTATATCCAATTTGAGCAAGACTTACAATAATTGATTTCAAACTGATAAAGGATCGAGAAAAAATTAGAGCATAATAGTGAAAAGTTCCAAATCAGCCTAGAAAAATCAATTACCAAGCCTTAGAATGCAATACCGATCCGTATCACCCAGTTGGGATCAAAAACTCATTTCTCACAAATTGAATTGTATGATTTGCTTTTCCAAGGATTCTTTGTTAAGTATATATTTTAATGAAAAAAATTAAAAATTGAAATAAAAATTGGAAATAATGCTAGAATAGGATAAAAATGACATTTTTTTATGGAGAGGCAACTTAGCAACAAGAATACAAATGGAAAATAGTGCTGAAAGGAGATGAAAATGGCAGGTCTTCTGGTATGACAATTCAGCAATGCTCATTCTGGGATAGAGGAGCCATTCTTACAGTTATAACTGTACAATTGCTGAATCTTCTTATCCTCTTTTTCCATACTTGCCTACCAAATTAGGTGTACAAAAAGGCCGACCACCACCATAGTGAGGACACATGACGAGAAGAAGAACTCTCTCCACAAGCATCCTCTATCTTTGCCTACCCGTCTTTTCTCCGAGCCTCCCTAAGCTCCCTTTGATCCAGTCCGAATCATTCATAAGGCATTCTCTCTGAGTTCTCTTCTTGACCCATTGTAATAGGTCATGATTTGTGTTGGGTTACTGCCCCTTGTTTCCACATGATGTTTGCTCGAGTTGTTGTTGGTAAATCCTCTGCCTTGTGGATTGGTGCTCTATCATTAATTAACCATGGCAGTGTCTAAGGGATTTCACA
>JAOYND010007509.1:0-12741 GCA_025802135.1 Lagerstroemia fauriei | reverse complement strand
GTTGAACTTGAAGGCTGCAATTTCAGCCGTTTTGGTCAGGCCTTCCTCCGGTTGCATTCTTGATGGGTCCTGGAGAAGCTTGGATCCAATCCCTGGTTGTGGCTTCAACTTGCTCTCCATAGCTTCGAAGCAATCATCTGCTGGTGCTCGCGGCCTAATCTCGAAACACATGGTAGGGAAATGACGGAGGAGTTCCGGCGATGATCCACAGAGAAGATGAAGCAGATCGGATTTCTTCAACAAAGAGCAGTAGGTAGAAAGAAGTTAATAATAGCTGATGGAATAATTTCTTTTGACTAATATTTTAAGAACTTCCGCCTAAGATAAGAAATTATCGGCCACTTGCTTACAACTTTCCAAGCAATTTCCCATTATTCTATGATGCCCAACTAAAGAAGAAAGTCTTATATGTAACGGTTATACTACGTGATAGTATTAATTTGATATATTAAACAATTAAATTAAGTTATTTTTAGAATTATTTTTTTCCTTTTAGGTTTATTAAATAAATCTTAAAAATAACTGAATCCTATTAATTCATATCACCACATCAACACTGTCACATAATATATTCGTTCCATTCAAGTAAAGCCTCTTTCAAATTCACACTCCAACAGGAATTCTTTATGTTCTTTGGTCCTTGTGTTATTCATTCAGCTGGAGAACATTACTAACACCAAAAGACCCAACATGCTCACCAATTAGATCCGTAATCAACGCTTGCTCGTTCCGGCCCCACACGGTTTCTGAGTTTGGCGCGAAATGCAGAAGGTGGTTTAGGGCAAACTGTTCCGTATTTAAATATAAAAGAGAGGATTCCAGGAGGGGGCAAAGCAACCAGGGACATGAAATTCAAGAGAAACTTACATCTAATTGGGCGACTTGCTTGACTTAAAATAATTCAAAAAATTAAAAACAAGCCTGATTTTGCTAAAGGCATTTTGTAATCTGTCGGTGCACTACTCATCAGATCTTTGGGTTTATTTTCATTTTTACTAGAAGAGTAAGTCTGACAAATTCTCTTTGACATCGCCGGTGGAAAAGATGCAAGATCCTGCATTAACCTCCTTCGAAATTGGTAAGATACTTATGTTTTAAGTTCAATCTGAGCAAACGCAGGAGATCTTTGACCAAAGAATGTCCTCTTACTGATTCCAGAACAAGAGAACAATTTGGAGATCTCGCCAGATGATCTTCTCTATGTTCACATGGCAACCCATCGAGGTATAAGCTCATTGTATATGTCTTTGATATTCTCTAGACGCTGTACTAATTCCAAACTCCAAGGATTCATATGATTTATTTGTCCGGATAGGACCGAATACCTGCGCGTGTAGATTTTTGTTGAGGAAATTAGTTTCCAGTCAATTCTGCCTATCCATCATTGATGTTTGATCTGAAGAGGAAGCTGAATCGAGCTCCCTAGTTCAGATCTACTTTTCCTTCAACTTTTTTGGTGTACTTTTCTGGATTCCTGAATCCCGATCAAGTGTTTTTCTAATTCCTTTTCCAAATATTCTTGGAATACTTGTTGATGTTAGTTCTTTCCTGCAGTCGCAGGGGGTCGAGTCCCGAGAACTGTGAAGGTGGTACCTTACAGTGGAAACGTTGATGGTATGAACTTATTCTAATTCTTTCATATTGTCTCCTCCTCAGCCTGCTTCTATCCTCCACCCGGAATCATGACCTGAAATGGATCTGCAATCATAAGTAATACATGATAGGCCCACTTTTACGGATGATAATAATATGTGATCAGTCATGAAGCGATCATATGCAGTTCTGGAGTTACTTGATGTATGCATTGAATTTGTCCCTCAGGCACATATTCTTGTTTGGCAATCCCTCTTCCCCGTCCACATATTTAGACACTATCGACCAACTTAAAGAACTCATTATTAACTTTAGATCTCAAGATCCCTTCTTCCAATTCTAACCCCAAGAACCCAATGCTTCCATGCAGCATGGATGAAACGGATTTGCGCTGCTGAAGGAGTTTCTGAGCATGGAAATGGGACGCCAATAGAACTAGGTCACGGAGCTGGCGATCTTGAGATTGGAGCCAGAGGCTCCCTCACCGTTAATAACCAAGGAGGCTTCACCGATGACCCGGATCAAGAAGGCACCGAAGGTTTGATACCTGAAGAAGCTGATCAGGTATCTGTTGGGTTTGCGTTGCTGGATGATTTCACTGACCCTGCGAGGATGGCAGAGTACTTGAGAAATCCCAAGACCTATCTATCCGGTCTCTTATTGTATGGGGTGCACTCTTCGTTAGGGATGCTAAAGGAAGGCTTCCCAAGGCCAACTCCAGCTAAGAAAGCTCTCTGGTATCTCCTCTTCGGGAATGTCGGAACAATAGTTGCGCTTGTTACAATGCTGGGCCTGGCTTTGGCACTCAGGGGGTCTACCAAGGTGAGATTACTGGTAAATTGTATAACCGCTGCAGGAGTCTTGATGTTTGGCCTGAACCTTGCCCTGCTCTATCTCAAGTATCAGCCTTGAAGTAAATAAAAGGCTATAACCCCCGCCTTGATCAGCCTTTGTTCTTGGAATCTTGCTGTTTGAGATATGATCATCTTAACATGTTTAGTGTGATCAATTAATCTTCTGGTCTATTAGTTACGTTTGGCTGTATAAAACAGAGAGAGCTGAGAGATAAAGGGAGAGAGATGGGTGAAGTAATTGTAACAAACTCCTGGGGAGAGATCAGATTCCCTCTGCTCACACTTCTGGCATTGGATACATAGTATAAATACATGTCAGCAATTTCTGAGCTGAGCCTCCGTCGCTCATGTTTCTCCTTACATCTCTTCTTCTTCTTCTTTTTCTTCTTCTTCTACTACTACTACTACTTCAAGTTGTAAAAGACCAGCTGCTCGGATATTTAGGTTTATCCAGCTAAGTTTAATTAAGTCATGGTACTTTATTTTGTGGGTTGGATCTGCCATATGTAAATCCTCTGTGACCTCTGCACATTGCAGTCCTTACAGACTATTAAGTAGGCCTGCATGCATGTATGCACGAGTAGTGGAAGGAGAATAATATCGTGGAATGTAAAAATAATATTTTCTTTATTTTCTCTGCACAGTGCATATCTATCCATTTACATATGGATATGCAAGGGATATTGTCCATCCCACGCGAGGGAGAAGAACACCATAACATGAATATTGCTTGCTCCTGTGATCCTATTCCTATCACTACAGATGAGATTCAAAGTGTTCTCCTTAGCTTCTTGGATGCACTTATATTATTATCTGTATTTTCTGCTGCGTACATATTGATTTTCTTCTTTATCAAGCGACAACTCGGGTGGATTGGAAACCACCTAACCCCAGTGTCACCTCCTCTCGACGATGAAACAACAGCCTGGATGGAGAGTCTGTTGAGCAATTTCATAAATAGGCCCAATTTATAGCATAGCTAGCAAGGGATGGATTAACCATCAATTAATTTAAGATAGATAAATATAGAGTTTAAAAGGAAAACCCCAAATTTAAATCATCCGCACCATCCATAATTAGGGCAAAATAAATCAATTAATCCTTAATCAATTTATTCATAAAATTTGAATTTCTAAATTCCTAATTTTATTATACCCTAATTAATCGGTATGAATGTAATTATGTAACACGAAAAGAAAATTTGCACATCTCTGCAAATTATTTTAAATAGAATTCTTCCAAATTTCATAACAGAAAATTGAGTTAGTCAATTTGCTATAGGCTTTTGGCCAAAAAAAAAAAAATTGCTATAGGCTTGGATTGCCAAAGAGAAGAGCGAAGGTTCGAACCGTTGAGAAACCAGATTCCATTTCTTTTTCCCCTTTAACTTAAAAGAAAAGATCCATTCCCTTGGACAAGGCCCATGTCGTAATGGGCTAATTCGAATAAAAATTATGGGTTCAAACACTTCAAGCCCAATAACCGAGAAGCCCAATTGAAACAAAGAAACTGTCATTGTTCCTCTGTACTCATCAAGAAGAACTGTCCAAGAATCAATTTCTTACGTGACTTCCTCAAACTGTGACACAAGTACTGAGGATCAGAAAATCAATGGTTTCTGATTGTTCATTTTTATTGTTTTTTGTTAAATTACACATATTCACATATATATAATTACGACAACTTTTGTGGTAAACTAAAATTCGAAATCCCAATCAAAGATCACAGCACTAATCGGACATCGAACTATTCACTATTACTATTAAAATAACACCAGATTCTAAATTACACTCGAAGATGGCTCTGATACCACTTTTGGAAATCGTGGCGCAGCGGAAGCTAAATTTTCGAAAAAATTATTCTCAATCCCAGCGGCCATTTCGAGATAATTCGAAAATACATATAACGAAGGTGTTTATGACTAGGTTCTCGTGTTGTAATCCTCGGATTGACGTTGTTCGACGCCGCCTCCAGGAACTAGAAGGTCCAATCACGAACTTTTCGCGGTCGATCCTTCTACTAGACACACACGTGCACGTCCTCCACGATATCCACACCAGGCTCCTCGTAAGATTAAAAAACTCTCTCTCAATATTAGTCACGCTCGGAATTCCTCTTACCTCTCGATTCTGGTTGCCCACGGTGAAGAAGAAGAAAAATATGTCTAATTTCTCCTTTTCACTCCACTCCCATCAAAAATCAGAAACCCCCTCTTTGGCAGTCAATATATAACATCCTATATTATGCATGGCCATTTTAATCATCACGTAAAGGCCATAAATTGAAAATAAAATGACTCATGAATGTCATAAACGGCCGGTCATATTCGCTTTGTAACGGGTATTCATTATTCCAAAAATCTCATTCAATTCGGCAAATCTAATTTAAATCTTTCTCACGTACATCATTACATATTTAATCGAATCTAATTCGATAACTCACATGTACATATAATAGAGAATATTTATTTGTCAAATTTCTACAAATCCAGTAAAATATTTAGTTACGTAATAACCTTATCAAAATAAGGTGTGTGACCGTAATGGGGCTAATTCGTGCTAGCGAAAATTTTAATTGCCCGATCCAAAATTTAAATCTATTAAACTTTGGTTACGAGAAAAACCTGTATTGTGTGTGACACATTGGGTTCCACATTAAGCCGACAGTGGGTCCAATAATTGTATTCTAATTAATCTCATTAAACTCTTTAACAAGATAACTCGATTAACTCTTAATCAAATAGACTCACAAGTCAAGATTGGCATCTAACAACGTGTGATGACTACTCGGATAGTGAGGATTTCAATCTAAATGATCAAACACCCTTCGGTGATTAGTTACCGTATAATTTAATAGTTTAGTTACACAATGTCCCAAATAAACTAGGGTATGGATAAAATGTCAAACCCCAACACTTATTCATATGTTTCCAATTCTCAAGTATTTGACTCAATTATGAAACATCAGAAATACCTTTCCAATTTTCATATTTTTCTGGCCAGAGATTTCACGAGTCAATACTAAGCAAAATACATAGGGCATTCTCTCCTATCATTAGGAGTAACCGATTTCTTATTGATTATTCACAATCTCCATGAAAGTCTCATTGTGTTCAGAATATCCAACACACGCTTCAGAAAGTCGTGATAAGGAGTAGACCAAAACCATAATTTAACAATTATAAGGTACTATGATAATATCAGGTCTTATGATTACTTACACCTACTATCACCTAATGATCAGCCTATTGACATTTATTTCAGGATCCATTAGGTTTTCCTCTAGCTAGTCAGTTCAGTGAGCTCATTCCATAATGAGCACCCACACTCTTACATTAGTGACTCTTCACAAGTAGCTACGAGATATGTTACCCTATACTTTAGAGCATGTAACGAGTATACTAGTCTTACCGGGTCACGGATCCCCTACTAGTCATCCTATAACTAGGAACGTTTTTAAATTAAGGTTTCTGATATTTTAGGTCTCACTGGTATGATCTTATCATAGCCCTAAAATCAACCTCAATTTATGGATTTCATCCTAGTCAATATTAAATAAGCAGCATATGATGAATAATAAATGTCTCATTTATATTTCGCGAATAAAAATTGCTCCAATTACATCACATGTGATTTGATTTAGGGCACTATTCCCAACAGGTTAGTCTTCCATTCCATGATCTTTTCGATCGAATTTCTGGAGCCGCTTCATATAGAACATCTCAAGAGAAGATCAACTTTGAACGAACAGTTCTTATAAGGTGTGATTACCCTGATGAACCCGTTGACTTTCATGTATTCCTTTTGGTGTAGCTAAATTTGATGAAATTTTTTATTGTTCGTTATAGAGAATGTCAAGTATAGAATCGTTACAGGATTAGTTTAAATTAGAGAATATCAAAGAGAGAATCCGAGGAGAGAATTGGGATTATCTGCATATAGCATTCTCGTATAGCTGCATCAAATCACGTATCTAAATGTAGGAACACACAACTAATGGTGAGGGGAATTTTCCATCAACTTTCTACATTATTTATGTGTGGGTTGCCGCACGATCGTGGAAGATAAATGCCTAGCTTGACATATCACTATTTTTTTTTTACATCACAGATATCTGTATTGCCTGACTAATCCTGTGAGGTAGTGTGGTTCATGTGGTTAATGCATTGACATATCACTACCATTTTAAACTTTTGGATTTGGCTCAACATCTTATAAGTTCAATGAAAATTTAATATGATATCAAAGTTAAATTTAACCTTGGCAGGAAATTAAGTTTCTGTTAAAAAATTATCCAAAAGATAAGTACTGCAATTTCAAGTTTTGTCCCTTTCATTTTTTTCTGAAGAATTTGCAAAACCAAATAAGAGCTTCTTTTGGCCTGCTTATGGACGGTTTGAATTGATTATAATGGAGGCATGGTTGTTCATCTTTACCAAACATCTTCCTTGCTACAGCAAGTTCCAGCAATCTGTGTCACCGACATCTTGGTTGGTCATCTTTCTTTCCCATCATCAAGCGTACTTTACAATTTTTTCTAGTACAACTTGCAGGAAAATAGAATAAAATAACCTTGGATGGCCACAATAATAAGTTGAATATTAAAAGTGAAAATTTTATTTTTCCTGACACGAAGTCATGATATAAATATTATAGCAATTGAATAAACATTACTTTAAATAAAAGGATACAATAATGCAAAATTGTACTAATCGTCGAGACTTGTGGCGGTCACAGTTTCGTTAAGACTTATTCGTCCCCTCACGGTCTTGTTGAGGAAGCGTGGACATCGGTCTGAGAGCTTGAAGCGTCACGAAACCTGAAGCTTAGGACCGAACCAAACCGAAGTAGAAGACCATTAGAAAACTATGCTAGAATGCAAGAAGAGAGAAGGATGCTCGAGTTGTGTATTGAGATCTTAGGACGAATGTCCTATTTATAGTGAAAGGAGGGCTGGTGACTTAATGGCAGCGAACCGGAAATTAAAGGCCTGAACCAGCCTTGAGTGCGTTGAATCGGGCCATTAAAAAGGCTAAACCGGGCATTTGCAGCCCTTATTAAGGCCGGCTCCCTTAATGCTGATGAATACCCTTAATTTGGCCTCGTGTGAGGCCCCATGACTAGGACGAACATTAAGCGCAGCTGAATCGGCCTTTAACTACAGCCCTGCACAGGTGCCCGAGCCGAGCGTAAGTAGTATTATAGAACCAATGATGTTACTCAACATAGAAACACCCATTTCTTATAAACCGTTCCAAATGTTTCTTTCATTTTTGCATATTTGGAAGTGGACCCACTTCTCTCATTCATGGAAGTATCTGCGGCTAAATCTTGTCACTTAAGAGATAATCAGAAACAAGATTGCTAACAGTTGCATGACAACTAACACCCGCAGAGCAGTTCCCTCAAGGCCTGCTTATGTTATTCATTTTCATAATGAAAAATACTTTTGAGTGGTCTGTTTTACCGACCCACGAGCTGGTTTAGACCCACTTTATAATAATGATTTCTTATAATTGTATATTATTTGGAGATTTTCGGTATTACTCATAGATAATTATCGATCTCCTCATCTCTTATACCAATTTTTCTGTATTAGTGAATTTGCGTCTCCTCTACCCATTGTTATTCCTGTCAAGGTTTAATATTTCATAGTTGAGTCAAATACTTGAGAATTGAAAACATATCGATAAGTATTGGGGTTTGACATTTTATCCATACCCTAACTTATTCGAGACATTGTATAACTGAATGATTTAATTATACGGCAACTAATCACCGAAGGATATTCGATCTTTTAGATTGAAATCTTCACTATCCAGGTAGTCATGACACGTTGCTAGACGTCAATATTGACTTGTGAGTATATTTGATTAAGAGTTAATCGAATTATCTTATTAAAGGTAGCCTAATCTCCGAACCCATGATGGAGAAACGGGGATGGAGTTCCTGCGTTCATTAACAGTAAAGATGAGGCAGATCAGATAAATAGGAAGAAAGAAGCTAACTAGTAGCTGGTTGGTTTTCTTTTTTTGACTGCTATATTTAAGAACTTCCGCGTAAGATGAGGAGATTATTAACCACTTGCTTATGACTTTGTCATCCCTCTTCCTCGCCCACACATTTAATCACTTTCCACCGATTTAAAGCACTAGGGAAAATGACAGATGTCCTATAACTTTATCATTTTTGGTAATTAAGTCCTATAACTTTAAAATTGACTAATTCAGTCCTATAACATCAGTTCAGTTAACCTTAAGTCCGATTTGTCACCGTTCTATTAACGGAACAGTTGACGGCGTGAAGGCCACGTCAGTAAAATAGTAACGGTTCGGACTTAAAGGTTAACAGAACTGATGTTATAGGACTGAATTAGACATTTTCAAAGTTATAGGACTCAATTGCCAAAAATAATAAAGTTATAGGACCTCTGCTGTAATTATCCCTAAAGCACTATGATATGTGCGAGAATGAGAGAGAGAGAGAGGGAGAGAGTGAATAAGATGGCTCAGGAGGGAAGGACCTGTACTTTCATCATTTGCTCATTGATATGTACCTTGATGAAGTTTGACCCGTTGAGTTTCATACTATTTTCAGAAGTAGCTTGCGGGCAAATCGGAGGGGGTCCCATTGACTCGGGGACTCTACAAAAGAAATGGATATTCAAGATTCCACGGATATCACAAGAAATATCATATGATAAGATTCGAGCTTCTTAAAAAAAACGAAAGTGAAAAATGAAAAATGATTTTCCATAAGCAAATGAATAAGTAAATACGAAAATTTACACTTGTCACGGTTCGAGTAGGAGGCTCGGAAGTTGGGCTCCTAAACAAACATATTTCAAGGTTGTAAACCACAGATTCAAGCCAGAAAGAAACTAGGGGGTCCATGGCAACTGTTACAACCCACAATTTCGCCAAGATTACTTCGTTTAAACTGGTTCCACAAATTATTTGTAGAGTACACAGTTACTTTGTCCTCTAATATTATAATCAGTCAACAGTTCAGTCATTGATCTTTTTTTCACCACCGATTTCACTCAAATATCCACCATTTTACCAGCACATTAGTATAGACGTGAAAATGACATCAAGAAAAAAATCTTACATGGCATCCACTTGGCATGATGATGTTAAATTTACATTTTCTAAGTGTAAACTTTCACTTTAATCATTAATATTTCAACGAACTAACAATTTAGTCCTTGGTGTTTTTTGCCATCAATTTGACCAAAATATCCACCATCTTACCACCACTTTAATAATGCCTCAAAATTTTGTTAAAAATCTGATGTATCACAAAGATTACTTGATTTAAACTGGTTCCACAAATTATTTGTACTTAATGATGAAATATATAAAAATTAAGTTGTGTCAATCTATAATCCGTAAGATGAAGTGTACCATATAATAATGCCATATATGTAAAATTCGAAAGTTCTCAGTCAGCAGCTCAGCATGAATTGATATTTTAAGCATTCACCTACATCGGTTATCTGTGTCAGATTCAATGAATGTATTAAGCATCACCTAGATCGGTTATCTATCTATTATTATTACTTTAAGAGAAGAAACCTCATTTTAGTGTTATTCTCTCCTTTCCAAAAATGCCATTGTGCACATAAATTGAAATATTGTTAGCCCTTAGATTCGAATGAAATGAGGGCATGATCGTAAATTTGACATATACAACTACTCACTTCCCATCCTCTTCTTTCTCCACTTTCCTTTTTTCCTTCTAATATATTTATTTTAAATTGTCACATCTCATTCTCATTCTTTTATCAGCGAATCATACATACAAATTACGAATTTCAATTTCATTTATACAAACACTTTTATAACTATCTAATTTAAAAGTTAAACTTCTACTATTTTTATTTGAAAAATTAATTATAAATAATTAATCTCTTCAATTGTACATAAATACATATTTTTAATAATTTTTATTGAGATAAAACATACTGCACGTAGCACGGGCAAGCGTCTATTCTATTTCTACATTAACGGAGGAGGATAATTCCTTCTTGTGTCACTTTTTCCTTTCTCAAAATTTCCTCAATTATAGTTTCACTATCACTTAAATTAGAATGAAATGGGGTCATGATTATAAATTCATCAGGTATAACTATTCAATTCAAACTATTTTCTCTCCCATTTGAAACTTCCCTCTCAACTCGACTATACTCTTTTTTCTTTCTGATAGATTTGTTTTTGATACTTGTATTCATTTCTCATACTTTTATCAGCAATCTGTACATATAAATTACGTATTCCAATTTCAATTCTACAATCCATTATTATAGCTATCTAATTTCAAAATTAAACATATATTATTTTTACTTGAAAAATTAATTGTAGTTAATTAAATTCTTCAATCGTGCTTGAATAGATGTTCTTAATAAATTTCATTTAAATAACAGACATGCACAGCACGGGCAAGCCTCTAGTAAGGATATAATAGAGCTTCTGATAAATTAAGAAGCTTCTAAAATGTTATGAAATGAACTAAAACCATGTGACGGAATTGACGTTTTAGAACTGGTTTAGTCAATTTGAAATATTTAGAACTCAATGTCAGAAAATGATAAATTTTAGGACTTTTGCTATAATATTCTCAAAAATTTATTTAACTTCCTCCACCTTCTCAAGAAGGTATACACTTTCATGCTCTTAAAAATTTCACACTCTCGAGTTTCATGCTCTGCTAAAAATTTCAGCTTTCTGGTCGCCATTGTGCCTTTTGAACCAGACCATTTCTATACTGCTCTCCCCGACTGAAGGATGTGAACAAATTGACATGAATATGGGATCTTATAAAGGTGTCATCCTCTGTTGGAACTAACTGCCTCTCACAGTCTTCATTCTCGACCACGTGACATTGACAATGCCAGCAGTGATGAGCTTGTTCTGATACATGCTCGAGTTGCAGTTGGAGTTACTTGCTCAGTATAAACATGTTTAGTTAAGATTTGATTAATCATAAGCTCATGTTTGAATTAGCAGAAACCAGAATTCATTGAATAGCAGGTAAACGTGAACCCTGAGATTATCATGCAATGTATTTGAAGCATAATAGGACTTGAGACTTCTCATCTCCTTCCTCATTGCCGGGTTGAGAGCCTCCACACCAATGGCTTAATTAGTAGTGTTAACCTCTGGTATACTTCTATCAGCGACTTAATTCAGGAAAAAAACTTCTTCTTGTTTAAGCTTTTAAACCTCTTTAGTCCGAGGAGGAGGCGCAATCCATTTTCAGGAACTTGTTTTCCCTTTCTGGTGTCGGAACCATCCTCCACACCCTCTTCACTCCATCCCTCGATTACAATGTCCAGAATATCGGCAAGGAATTTCACATTTCTGCAGCCATTTGCCACCTCGGCTTCCATGTAACTAAGCGGTAAAAAATAAAGGAGAATAATGCATCAATGCCGGACACCATGTTTTTGGGCTGCAGCCATCTTTGTTCCTTAGCAATCGTATCATTCGTATGGTAAGTAACTTTGCTCTGAACATAGCATGATACTTCAAGGCGTGCATGATGGCTCTACATGATCGTGTCTCTTGGAATAGCTTCAGTATAGACTCATCCATGAAACTCTCAGAGATTTTGGTTAACCAATACCCAGTTCTGCGGTTGAAAGAATTGATGACGCAGAGTTCTTTTGCCTATACTAAGATGTTTTGAACAGTAGCCGCTCTGGTTATTCCCTATCTAGGGATAAGGATTAACTTAGCTGACAGGTTCCTCTTTTGTATATTAAACAATGATATGAGGCTAGGATTAAGACTGACTGTATACCGGATGTAAAACCATACTCGATAATGTGGAGTTATTGCATTATTTTTCCTCTCAATCACTTAAACCGGAATTTTCTGCTATAAATGATGGGCGAAAACTTGGCATTTCCATGTACGTCGACAAGTGTATTGGTTGGACTAATCTTTGCCTGTTGTTTGCTTGCCCAATCAATTTTAACGGCAGATGCATTTCAAAGTCCTGCAGCACAGGTAAAGCTTGACCACTGGTAATGTAGTTTGCCAGTTGCTTCATGCCTCATGGTTGATAATCAAATGACTCCTACCCAATGCTTGGACTGGAAAAACGCAAGTTGATACATAAAAATTATTATTGACTTGCAATTGAGAGATTCAAATTCGTAAAACTCTTTGTATCCAATTATTTTCCATGTCTCATCTCAGGATCATGCTCTCGTTTTGTAATTAAAATTTCAAAATCTATATCTGTTTGACTGATGTATAGTAGCTCGGGGACAAATTAACATGGCCATT
>JAOYND010007406.1:0-12745 GCA_025802135.1 Lagerstroemia fauriei | reverse complement strand
TTAAAGAGATGATGTTTTTTCACGTCGACCTAATGAAAAAGAATCAGTAATATTATTATAATTATAATCATTATTATCATTATTCAAGTAATTAACATTTTTTATTTATTATAATTTAATAATTATTTGATCATTTATTACAATTTAATTTATACTTCTATACAACAAGGTGAGGTACAGTGAACTAAGAATTTTTATAGGACAGTGCTACAACCTTGCAGAGCCCCCACATGCCGTTCGTTTCCCTTCAGTTTGAATTAATCTTTGCTATCTATCACCAGAGACGAACTTAGAAGTTTCGATAAACGATGGATTTCCTGAATGAAATAAGTTAATTTAAGAGCAAATTAATTAATCCGTTCTTGAGAGGTGCGATGTACATCATGTTCTTCCTTTTCCAATTTTATACATCATCGTCGTCATTCTGAACATTAATTTAGTCCTCCCGAGCATCAATTTGGTCTTTCGAACATCAACCTCATCCTTCTGAACATGAATTTTATTATTTTGAACATCAATTTAGTTCGTTGAACATCAATTTTGTCTTTCCAAATATCAATCAGTCCTTCTAAACATCAATTTCATCTTTACTTAATGGAATATTAACGTTGTTACTCTTTGAAACTTGTCATTTTCATATAGGACCTTGACAGTTTGAAATTTAAAGTATTTGGTTTCATTTCTCTTCATAACTTATATCTGTTACATTTCATCTCTCTCTCACCCTTCCTTCCTCTGTTCATTCTCTCATCTCCTACTATTATCAATCCCCTCAATGGTTGAATCGCCCTTTACATATTTGAGAGAGGGAGATGATGCAATCGTAAAAGCAACAAATCCAAAATTCGAGTTGAAAAAGGAAGGATCTTTGCAATGGTCGTAAGAACAACTTACCTTGGCTTGCAAACAAATAAAGATTTGGAAGGACATTTTTTTTATGTTCAACGATTTTAGGGACGGGAGGACATTTTTTATGTTTAATAATTTTAGGGATGGAAGGATGTTTTTGATGTTCAACGATTTTTCCATAAAAAAACAAACAACTTTTAGGGATGGAAGGACATCTATGATGTACAATAAGGACATCTATAATGCTCAAAATCATTAAGGACAAAATTGATTGTTGGAATGACTGAATTGATGTTCAGAATGATCGAATTGTTGTACAGAAGGACCAAATTGATGTTTAGAAGGACTGAATTGATGTTTAAAAAGATTGAATTGATGTTCGGAAGGACAAGATTGATGTTCAGAAGATGAAATTAATTTTCAGAAGGAAGAGATTGATGTCCAGGATGACCAAATTGATGTTCAGAAGGATGATATTGATGTACAAAATTAGAAAATGAAGAACTTAATGTATATCACATCTCTCATAGACGGATTAATTAATTTACTCTTAATTTAATATAAATATAGATTAAATTACTAAATTTTACATAAATTTAATAGATTTTTCCAAATTTATGGGATAATCGTCACACACCTCCAAAATTTGTCCTTGTCTATGGGGAAAGTCTTGTATGTAAAGAGTATATCATGTAACAACACTTACTTATTGTCATAAATAAATAAAATTCAGTTATTTTTAGAATTATTTTTATTTTTAATTTGATAAAAAATCTTAAAATAACTAAATTTTATTAATTTATAACACACTAAAGTATAATTATATAATATATCAATTGCACAGAAAACTCTCTTCCGTACGTGACCTTCACATAAAATAAAAGTCCATCCAGATGAAATTCGGATTGTCAACTGCATTATATCTCCTATTCTACTCTGCACTAAAGAAGGAAGTCTCTGACTAGTGTGCGGTGGCTGTACAACTTGACAATTCTTACAAGTAGGAGTTGACATTTATTAGGTATTTTTATAATTTGTTATAATTTTTAGAATTTGATAATTATGACTGCATAAGTGATGGCTAAATGTTAAATACTTACTGAACAGAAATATCACGTTAACATTATCTCGTGGTGTAGTGATTGGTCTAAAGACTTTCTCGCATCATAACCGAGTGGGGTCTGTCGGGATCTTCGTACAAAATCAACACTACAATTAATGGGTTATGGTACATAAATACTTGAGTTATATTGCGTATATACCCTCACGTGAAATGCCTGCTTCTTTTCAGATGAGAACATTAAAGCCTTGAAACATGGAATTTCGAAAGTTCAAAAAATGGCAATTGAATTAATTCACTCAGACATCATATGTGAGGGGCCTGTCATGGATACGATATTAAATTACGAAAGACACCAAACCTCGCAGTCTTTCTACCCTGTTCCTTCCCATACCCTTAATTGGAAATTCGAATGGGGCACTGGACCTCGACAATTTGAACGACACCCATTTGCAAGTAAGTTAAGGATTCTAAAATGCTTTACGAATTTGGGCCAGAGGTATTTAATTTGCTCTCGGACTCGATGAATCGTGTCAATTGTGGTCGAGAAGCTCCGGCCACCGTCTAGCTGGACTGACCCTACATGCAGGTTCCTAACGTCGCCGCTATCACACCGAAGAAGTCTGGCCGCTGTCCGATCTTGCACGAGCCGAGCATTGCATGGGATAAAATAGTAGTAGTATCTATTCTCTATATAAAAGCATATATAATTTTGTCAACTGCTGACACGTGTTTAGGGGTGTTCAACTGAACCGGTTCGGGGAGAACCGAACCGGAATCGAACCGTAACCGAACTGGTTTGAACCGGTTCTCCCCGAACCGATTCTATTTTGGTGCGGTTTTTTAGATGAAAAGCGGTTCGGTTAATTTTTAAGTGTAATTGATGCGGTTAACCGATTCGAACCGAACCGAATTGGTTTTAATATAAAAAATCAATTTGGTTCAGTTCAAAACCGGTTCGAATGGAATTGAATTGGTTTTAAAACGGTTCAATTCGGTTCGAACCGGTTTTGAACCCAATTGAACCTTTTTAAAACCAATTCAATTTGGTTCGAACCGGTTTTGAACTCAATTGAACCGTTTCAAAACCAATTCAATTCGGTTCGAGCCGGTTTTGAACCGAATTGAACCGTTTCAAAACCAATTCAATTCGGTTTGAACTGGTTTCGAACCGAACCGAACCGTTTTAAAACCAATTCGGTTCGAACCGGTTAACCGAATTGGTTTAAACAATTCGGTTATTTTCACACAAACTAGTTACGGTTCTCTACCTAATATGCCGAACCGATTCTTTTGATTCGGTTCGGTTCAGAACCGGTTCTGCCCTGAACCGGTTTTTGAACACCCCTACACGTGTTCACATTTTGTTATTATATATAATGTTTGGTCAAATATAGCAATATTTTTTATGAGTAAAAATAACGGCAGCAGTAGTGACTCATTTCTTTTTAGTGTTGCCTCTCTATTTCTTTTCTTTTAAGTTATTATTTCTCTATTTTCATTAGAATCTGCACATCAGCTTTCTTAAATAAAAGCAAAACAAAAAATGGCAGTAATAAGCAATAATCTTCTATTAAGCTCTAGAGGGTAGATTTGATTTTTTTTCCTCTTTTAAAACTGCCATCAATAAAAATAATTCAAACATTAATTAATTATTTATGAGTTCTAATATCATAACAAATAATATATGATTTCTAATGTCATTTCACACTCACTCCTCACCTACAAGATTTATTTACCCTTTCCAACCATTTTCTCATCCCAATTTGTTTCATAATATAAAAAATATTGAAACAAATGACACATATTTACCACATCAGCAGTGTTTTATGTGACCCACCGTATATCGCACGGGTCGACGTCTAGTTATTCTATATGCTGACACGTGTCTACATTTTATTATTATATATACTAGACCTTAACTCATGTTGTGCATAGATTTTATCATTTAATGAAATTAATGAAATAGTGAATATATGAATGTTTGAATTGAAATTTTAATTCTAGTAATGTTCATGATGTGTAATTTTTTGGTAATTAAACATAAAATAAAGTAATAAATTTAAGAAAAGTAAAGTGATTTATATATAATAAATATGGTGAAAAGATAGTGGGAGAAAAATCTGTGTGAAACACGAGAGAGAAAGTAATAGTAGAGAAAAAGGGAAAATGTTGGTTTTGGTCCTCAACCTTTTGAATTATGTTCATATTTGATTTAAACCTTTTTTTTGGGTTGATTCCAATCCACAATCTTTCAAATATTGTTCAGCTTTAGTCCTTTACGTTACTTTTAACATTAAAAAAGGTGATTAATCTTTTTAATATTAAAAATATATTTTTAGTTATAAATTAAAAAATAAATGAAAATTTTAATGAAAAAGAGAATCAAATTCGACCATTACAGTTCTTCTAAAGTAGCTAGCAATATCATAAACTATTGATAACCTTCTCAGGGACAGTCTACAGTTGAGTACCCACTAACCCTTCTTTTCTTACATCGAGCGTTTCTCCAATTTTTAAAATTGTAAGAATAATTTGTAATTAAAAATATATTTTTAATATTAAAAAGCCTAATCACCTTTTTTTAATATTAAAAATAATGTAAAAGACTAAAACTGAATAATATTTGAAATGTTGAGGACTGAAATAATCCAAAAAAGGCTTAGGTCAAATATGAACATAGTTCAAAAGGTTGAGAACCAAAACCAACTTTTTTCCTAGAGAAAAATTGGTAGTTAAATATTAGTGAATTTAATATCACACCCCTATTTTTCCTAATCTGATTGATATAAATAATGAAATTTTATACATATATGGGTAGTTTCGAAAATTGAAAAGGTATCAAAATCTCAAACGTTTTTATATATTAGTACATAGGGGATGCTTCAACAAACATAACGATTGAAAGGTGGTTGTGCAGTGGTATTTCACTCATGTCTTGTCGAAGAAACCCAAGTTCAAGTCCACTTGCTAAAGGTTTGCCCATTAATAATTACTTATAAAATTATAACTGAATATACTATATCAATTTACCAACTACGCTACACGTAAACAAATGAAAAGAAAGTTAAAAAAATAAAATAAAAATAAAATCTCTGAAACAATCGGAAAAGTACAGCTTCAAGATAAGGAAAGAAAAAATATATGGTCATGAAAGCAGAGAGTATGCTCGGGGCAGTTGAAATATCAACGCGTAAAAATTAATTTAACTTAGCTATACGAAATAATTTTTTTACGGCGATAATTAAATGTTTACAAGGCCACCATAAAGAGTGAAATTTACATCTAGTAAGGATTCGAACAATAGTTAAAAGTTGAAGATTCTAGATTGATTCGTTAATATACTTCTTCAAATGATAAGTTTCAAATTATTCTCCTAACATTGACGAGCACATGTGACATAATACATTCAACAGATTATTTATAAAAACATAACAAAAATAACCGTCAAAACATTGCTAATGTTACAGATGGATCGAATCCCTTCTCAAGCACTCCTACTAATATAAAATCAAAATCGATAAAAAAAAATAACAATAAAATTTTTAAAAAAAAGATAAGAAATTTCAAGTAAAAAAAAGAGGAAAAGACTCACCACGGGGTCGGTGTATGGGGTTTAATGGTGGCCCTAAACTGTATAATACAGCGTTCGGTGGATTAAACAATTACTACAATGCCGGACACCATCGATATAAAAATAATGGGGAGTAGAAATGTCCCCAGCGGAGTCGCCAAAATGTGGATGAGAAAAATACTTGAGTTCTTGAAAGTGCAGAAAGGAAGTGTTTACAAGTAACTCTTAAAGGGATGGAGTAGAGAGGGCTCGGAGAGGAGGAATTGGCAATCCTCCTAGGCTAGACTACGTAGTGGCAGGAAAGATGAAGGTGGTAGGATGTATTGAGAGAATCCGTAGGGCAATCCTCCCTGGCTAGAGTATGCAGTGGTAGGAAGGACGAAGGTTGTAGGATGGATTGAGAGAATCCGTAATTGCTTTCCAAGTGCTCATGATAGCGAAAGATGGAAAAAGTTCTCGAACTAAGGAGTATGGGGCTATTTATAGTAATTCGGGAAGTTACATAGCCAATAGGATGGTGACAAGTGTCAACAGTTGACTGGTCGAAATTAATAAAGGATGTAATGGATTATTGAGTCGGGTTATTGGATCAGGTTATTGGGTTGTACTCCAGACTGGTTAGGAAGGTTAGTAAAGCCCAATGGATTTCCTTTAGGGACAATCACTCCTAGAAGATCAAGGGAGCTGACAATGACGTTGCATATGCTGTAATTATTTTAGGCGATGCTACTATCTTTATATCTGCAATCTATCGATATAAAGAAACAGTATTGTAGAAGTATATGACTAGCAGTGTTCAATCAGTGTTATATATAACTATGTCTCCTTTATAGGTTGATCATACCTTCTCTCCTTATTTTACAAGATATTTTACCTTTTGGCTACTCGGAACACCTATTGCTGTTTAAATCTTTGTTATTTTCTTCTTATACAATGTTCACTTATTATTCTTATATAGAAGTGATCCTTATTTGAACATAATTTTTCATAAAAGAATAATTTAAATACGATTCATTGATTCAAAATTATTATTATTATTGAATGTTGGTTGACCCAATGCAACGAAGATTTATCCTATCTTTATTTTTTTAGGAATCCTGACTTTTGTTTTGTCCAATCTTTTTCATCATTTTTTCTAGTGGGAAGTCAGAAATATTCAAAACCATATGAATTGTTTCATTCTCAATAACCATGAGATGATCATATTGGTATGATGTTTAGTCAACAGACTCTCCTATCACACATTTGGACTATAAAGGATGAGAATCGTGTAGCACTCACACCGAGCACTCAAGTATTGCATTTGTCTTTGGCCCAATCCTTGATAGAAATTCTTATAATAATGAACTTGGAAAGTAGATTAGTTTATCATAAAGCAATTCATTATTCTTGACCTGGCTCTACTTAGTTTTGCAGTGTTAAAAGAAAAAATAAAATATTTCCTGAAACATCATAGAAAAATGTTGTTCAAGCAAGAAGCATTATATTTCAAAAAAGACCTATCAAGAACTTTAAAATCATTCTGAATTTTATTCTTTGGATTAAGAGAAATATCTGAAATTAGGGTAATAACTAATAAGATGATTCACAGTCACCCATTGAAATTTGATTAATGAAAATGACAGATTATTCATTGACAAGAAAGGGAAATATATCAACTTGGAACAGCTTTAACAATAAGCAGATAAATAAAAATTATAGAAGATAAGAGCAGAGGTACTTTCGTCAAAACTTTAAAACAATTAAATACAGGCTGCCATAATTGTAGAAAGAGAGATCAATGTATCAATTGATGGTCAAATCGGAAGGAAAATTGTTGCAGAAGTTGATGAAACAAAAAGATACTTAGATTGCAGATACATTTCATCACACGAGGCTACTTAGAGAATATTTCAATTTCACATACATTTGAGAGAACCAGCTGTAGAGAGGCTAACAATCCACCTACCATTCATAAATAGAGTGATATATCATGATAATAAAATCTCCAAACAATTTTTAATAGAAGAGATTGAGAAAAAAAAATATGTTTACTAAATGGATATATGCCAATCAATGTTTTGATGATGCAAGGGATTTGACATATGCTGACTTTTCGACTAAATGGGGGATGCATGTGATAAAATTAGGACAAGGAGAAAGCAAGGAAAAACCATTGGAAGAATTGTTTATGTCCATCTGAGTTCATGTGAAGTATATGAGAATGCTTTTGAATGTTGTGAAGGGTGCAAGGAGTTACGAAGAAATTAGAATAATTAATGGAATCATTCATCCAACAGATCGAGCTACTTGTAATGCCTTAGGATTGTTAGGTGATGATAAAGGAATGACATGATGCATTGAATGAGGCAGCGCAATGACCTAGCTCATCTGAGTTGAGAGAGTTATTCGTCACATTGATATTACATTCTGAAGTTAATAATCCTTTTCGTTTATGAGAGACACATAGGAAATTGTTAGCGGATGACTTTTTGTATAGGTTGAATCAATTGATGAACATAAGAAGTTATCAAGTTCCCAATCTACAACTTAGAAATTGGGTTTTGTTTGAATTGGAGAAGTTATTCAAGAACAATTCTAAATCCCTTGCAGATTTTGGTTTTCCATTACCAATCGAAAATTCAACACATTTTATTGAAAATAGACCTCTTAGAGAGGAATTAGATTATGACATAAGTGATCTTTTTGCTATGCACTATGAGTTGCACAGACTCTTGAACAATGAACAAAAAGGGATTTATGATGTCATTTTAGAATATGTGAATGCTAATACCAGATGAGTTTATTTTGTCTATGGTCATGGTGGGATAGGAAAAATATTTCTTTGGGAAACAATTATTTCTTCGATAAGGTCGACGGCTAGGGTTGTTTTAGTCGTTGCATCTTCAGGAATTGCATCAATATTACTTCCTGGTGGTAGGACTGCACATTCTAGGTTTAAGATTCCTTTGGATATTAATCAATTTTCGACATGTGAAATGAAAAAAGGAACCCACGTTGCAGAATTAATTGATGAGACGAGTTTGATTATATGGGATGAGGCATTGATGATACATAAAAATTGTTTGGAGGCATTAGATTGTACATTGAAGGATATTGCTCTAGGCGATGCCCCAGGATTAGACGGGCAACCATTTGGTGGAAAGACCGTCCTCTTAGGCGGTGATTTCATGCAGATTCTTCCTATAATACCTAAGGGTCGAAGAGATGACATTGTCTAGGGATCAATTAGCAAATCTTATCTATGGAAAGAGTGTAGGTTATTTTTCCTTAGAACTAACATGCGAATGTTAAGCTGTAGTATCAATTCCGAGGAGAGTGACGCAATATCTGAATTAAATAATTGGATTCTTGGTATTAGTAATGATGCAATACCAAGTGTTACATTTGAAGATGATGAGAGTGAGCCTACTTAGATTAAGATACCCGATGATCTACTCCTTTGCTATTATGATGATCCAATCAAGTCACTTGCATCTGTTATTTATAATAATTTTTTAGCCAACTTTCATGCAGTGGACTATTTAAAAGAACGAGGTATATTAACTCTAACTAATGATTTTGTTGATGTAATAAACATACACTTGCTTTCTTTGATACCAACAGAAGTTGTTCCATACTATAGTTCTAATTCAATTTGTAAGACATCATGAATTATTGAAGATCAAGAATTGCTTTATCCCCTTGAATTTTTACATTCTCTAACATTTAATGGAATTCTGCCACATGAATTACAATTGAAAGTTGTTGCACGAATCATGTTACTTTGAAATTTAAATCAAAATGTTGGACTTTGCAATGGGACAAGATTGATAATCACTCAACTAGCTACTCGAGTTATTGAAGCAATAACTGGGAGTAATATTGGAACAAGGGTCTACATTCCTCAAATAACAATGCATTTAAAAGAAATGAGGTTGCCATTCATCTTAAAAAGAAGACAATTTTCTATATGATTATGTTATGCAATGACTATAAATAAAAGTCAAGGTCAAACATTACAAAAGGTTGGTATCTATTTACCTAAACCAATTTTTTCGCATGGCCAATTATACGTAGAAATTTCTTAAGTGACTTCAAGAAGAGGTCTTAAATTTTTAATTGAAAACAATTGTCTTTAGAAGTAAGGTTACAAACAAATATTGTATATAAGGAAATGTTTGAAGTTTAGTTAATTATCTTACTTAAACCATTTATAATTGATGGAGATTTCATAAATGAGTTTTTTTTATCCATTGGTTATCTATCACTTGTACAAACCATAGTTGTGATTGGTAGCAAGTATGTTTACCTTACTACTCAATTGAGATTGTGGACCCTAAAAAAGCTAGAATCACTCTTGCAAGTCTCAAAACTCCAAAGACAAATATTGATCTTTATTTGTGCAATGCAAGATAAAAAAAAATATTATGATCTTTGCTCCTGAATGCATCATAATCTTTCAATCTTACAAAATGTCTTGTAATTTGCACTGTAGCTCATGAAAAGAGAAAAATCAAGAGGATCAGTTTTGTGAAGGTACAAACTGAAAATGAGTATGCAACTGCAGTTGATTGCCTAACTCTTGCATTTTTACAAGGCAATTCTTATGGCGATCTATATCTTAGTTATGGTGAGCTTCTGGATATCTCTATTTTCTTAATAAATATAAACATTTGAAGAAGGTCTCTCATAATTCATTTATCCATATGAAAGTGAAGTAGACTTTCTACCATTCTTTTATAGTGTGCTTTTTTTATTTTATGTCCGGTGAAAATGTTATCTTTCAAATCTCTGTTAATGTTTCTATTTCAATAATTGTATTATTAGACTACCAACAATTTTATTATTAGTTGTTAGAGGTGCTATGTCATATTACATTTGAAACAAATTGTCGAGATGATTCATGAAAGATGAATTTTATAAGTAGTTTTTCTACCTAACCTCATTCACTCTCCAACTATTTAAAATGTTATAGTCTATAGTTATTTAAAATGTTCATTCATTTATTCACCTTTATTTGTCTTCTGTCTTCCTTGCCATCATTTGCATCTTTAGTTCTAAAAACTACAGGTGATACTAGAAGTTCTGTGTTTTACTTCAAGAAGGTTATTCAGCCTTTATGACAAAGAGGACAACTATAATAGCTTAGCAAGTTTAACTTTTTCATATTGTTCAAAATGTTCATTGTAATGCTTATTAGATACTGTGAGTTTACTAATTGTTTTCTTTTTAGTTCTCTAATTGTCATCTTTCCTTATGCTTGCAATATTTCTGATGTTATTACACATCATTTTTTCTCAAGCCTTTGCCAAAAAAAATTATCAATAATTTTTCTCGTTGTTATAACTAATACAATAATTTATTATCTTCTCTGCAGGCAGGAAGAATCAACCAAAAGTGTCCATATAAACATCAGTGACAACAAAACATCAAAATTGGCATTGACGCAAAATGGATTAACAAAGGAAATGGCCATTGAAATTTTGAACATCCTTCTGTAGTTTGTTATGCTAGCTAGGTATTTAAGGTTTGCTCAACAGTTAATAATCTATTACATTGTCTTGCTTTTGATGAAATGGTGCTGGAAAGTTTTGAGGTGATATCATACTTTGCTCCCAGCTACATCTATTCAAACTAGCAGTGCATCATTAATCCATACAAGTTTCTCCATGTTTCCTCACAAAGGTGAGTAGTTAATTATCTATATTCTCTCCTTTCGTTGCAACTATTTGAAAAGAAGTGGGATGGCAAAATATTTCTTCCATTGTTTCATCAACTTTAATCAGTCCCAATTGGGCATTCTTACATTGTAGGTATTTCATTATTCAATTAGGTTCATTTCTCTCACCCATATAAGCCATTTTAGGTTATATCTTTTATAAACTAATCAATTCATATATGTATCTGTTAGGGATTGATCCCTTCTAGCTTAAGGGAGGCGATCATATTAGATCTTCTCCAGCAACATTTCCCATCTGAAAGTTAAGCACAATGATGAGTCTGCCCTAAATTAATGTTGTATGTTTCAATTATTATTATTATCCAATTTAGTTATATTATTTCAGCTGATAATTTAATTATATTATTTTTGTAAACGATTTCTCCAATTTCATCATTATCTCACGCTATTATTCATAGCATGTGCTACAATGGTTAACATTACTTTTCAATTATATTTACTATTTATGATAGATATAAAACTAATTTTTTATCCAATTAAATAAGAGATTGTACTAATTATGATGCCCGAAAATTTGAAATTGTACAATCTTATATTACTGACCAATTTCATCCAATTAGCACATGTTCATTGCTTTCTTATGAATGTAACTTTTATTTATACATAGAGAGTTTACATTACAATTGATTCGATCCTTTTGTCAAAATAATATACTAATTACCGTACAATTACATAAGAGATTGCATTAATTACGATGTCTCATAATTGGAAATTTTTCCAAACTTCGACCGGTTTCGTTGGTTTAGTACATCTCCGTTGCTATTATATAGATGCAAAATCTATTCATGTATACAAATTCTACATTTTATTTAATTCAATCCTATTAACCAAATAATACTCTAATTATTTGTACAATTAAATAAGGAATCGCACTAATCAAATACGATGCCCAAAAATTGCAATTTCCTTTTTTTTGCTACATCATGATATGAAAGGTCATTTAGTGTTGCTATAACTGAAAAATCAGCCACAGGACCTATCTCATCATTCTTATATGAGCAACATCTTTGTGAAGCTTATATTACAAGAACTATATGATTCCAGTTAATTCATCAACTTTAGAGCTTTTCCAGAAATAATTTCAATTTTGATAGTTGTTTTTTCGACAACAATCAGAGGTGTTCTTATGATCTGGATAGTTATTTTTTCAGCAGCATTGTTTGAAGTAATATGAATGTCAGTGGAGACAAACACAACAGAGATGGTGAACGACTAAGTAGGAACTACCATGGTGTTAATTCTTCCTATGCTTAATGGTGGATGCAAATATGATATTACAGTAAGTTACTATTTACGACGATTAGCATCTGATTATTTCCCTGTACTATTACTCTCTATGCCTTATGAACATTTCCTATATCTGCACACCATGGATTTATTTATTTAATTCAGTAATGCTCATTGATTCATTATTATACATTTTTATAATCCTCCATTCTTCATAGAAACCTCTATTTCTCGCAGTCAATCCTCCCTCATTATTTCCTTTCTTTATTTCCTCTTTGTGCATTTTTAGAATCCAATCAATTCATATAATATA
>JAOYND010007201.1:0-12747 GCA_025802135.1 Lagerstroemia fauriei | reverse complement strand
ATACATTCTGACGTATGTGGTCCCATGGAAGTGGAGTCTATAGGTGGCAATAAGTACTTTGTCACATTTATTGATGATATATCCAAGAGCGATGTGTTTCAGAAGTTCCAGAATTTTCACGCCATGGTGGAGAGATAGATAGGAGACGTCTTAAGTGTTTGCGAACTGTTACTGGCATAGAATACACCTCCAAGGAATCTAAGGATTACTTTGCGCAGCATGGAATCGGACATGAAAGGACCAAACCGGGTACTCCACAACACAATGGTGTAGCCGAGAGGATGAATAGGACCATCATTGAAAAAGTCAGATGCATGCTAAGAATGGCGAAACTACCCAAACCATTCTGGGGTGAAGCACTAAACACTGCATGTTATCTGATAAATCGATCTCCATTAGTTCCTTTGGAATATGACATCCCGGAGAGGGTGTGGACAGTTAAAGTATATCTTACGCTCATTTGAAAGTATTTGGTTGTAAGGTTTTTATGCATGTGCCAAAGGAATAGAGATCCAAGTTGGACGACAAAGCCAAGGAGTGTACCTTTGTTGGGTATGGAGACGAAGAGAACGGCTACTGATTATGGGACCCAGAGAAGAAAAAGGTGGTCAGAAGTAGAGACGTTGTCTTCCATGAGCATGAGACTATGGAAGACGAAAAGCAAACAAAAACTCATGATGGTGTTTCCAATTTAGCATCGATTCCTACTCTAGAAAGTGCTACAGATAGAGTAGACCCTCATGCCAGCTATAGCAGCTGGTGATGAAAATGAGCCAGACACGAGAGGCGCTGAGCAAGGGAGCTGACCCTGACACCAATTTCACAGGTCAGGAGATCTGAGAGGGAGCGTCGACCATCCACTAGATATCCTAGTTCGAAATATATTTTAATTACTGATGAGGGAGAGCCGGAGAATTTCAATGATGCTCTAGAACACGAAGAGAAGGAGTGATGGATGCAAGCAATGCAGGAAGAAATGAACTCCTTGCAGCAGAATAAAATGTATGAGTTGGTGGAGCTACCCAAAGGAAGGAAAATTTTACAGAACAAATGTGTATCAAGCGAAAGAAGGATGGTGACAAGCTACTAAAGTATAAGGCAAGATTAGTGGTCAAAGGCTTTGGACAGAAGCATCGTATTGACTTCGACGAGATTTTCTCTCCGGCCCTGAAAATGAGTTCAATTAGGGTTGTACTTGGTCTGGCAGCTAGCTTGAACCTAGAGCTTGAACAACTTGATGTGAAGATTGCATTCCTACATGGTGATTTGCAGGAGGAAATCTACATAAAACAACCATAAGGTTTTCGAAGTCAAGGGGAAGGAACGCATGGTCTGCAAATTGAAAAAGAGCCTGTATGGACTGAAGCAGGCTCCCAGGTAGTGGTGTAAGAAGTGTGATTCGTTCATGATCAAGCAGAATTATAAACGAACTGAGGCAGATTGGTATATGTGAAGCAGTTCCCAGATGGTAACTTCATTATCTTATTATTGTATGTAGATGACATGTTAATTGTTGGACAAGATATTGTGATGATTCACAGGTTAAAAAAGGAGTTGGCTAAGTCCTTTGATATGAAGGATTTAGGTCCTGCGAAGAAAATTTTAGGAATGGAGATATTCCGGAATAGGGAGATCGGGAAGCTATGGTTGTCACAAGAAAAGTATTTTGAACATGTACTAGAGAGGTTCAACATGAAGCATGCCAAGCCGGTGGGCACACCTCTTGCCAACCATTTCAAGCTGACTAAACGATCATATCCAACATAAGAGGCAGAAAAGGAGACCATGGCAAATATTCCTTACTCCTCGGCAGTCGGTTCACTGATGTATGCCATGGTATGTAGGAGACCGGATATTGCTCATGCAGTGGGTGTCGTGAGCAGGTTTCTTTCTAGTTCTGGGAAAACACATTGGGAAGCCGTAAAGTGGATTTTCAGATACTTGAGGGGCACCTCAAAGCTATGTTTGTGTTTTGGTAGTAACAAGCCGATTCTTGAAGGGTTCGTAGATGCCGATATGGCGGGAGACCTTGGCATACATCATTTGGGCAATCCAAGCTGCAGAAGTGTGTTGCTTTATCCACGACAAAAGTCAAATATATTGCAGCTAATGAAGCTGAAAAGGAAATGTTGTGGATGAAGAGATTCCTTCAAGAACTGGGCTTGAAGTAGGATGAGTACGTGGTGTATTGTGACAGTAAGAGTGCAATAGATTTGAGAAAAATTCCATGTACCATGCATGAACAAAGCACATAGACGTGAGATATCACTAGCTCCGCTTGGGGATAGAAGAAGAACATCTTCAGCTGAGAAAAATATTGCCGATATATTGACCAAGGTTTTTCCTTGAGAGAAGTTTGAGCGGTGTACTCAACGAGCTGGGATGGACTCCATGTAAGGAGTCGAGTAGGAATCTCCTCTATTTGGGTTGGAGTGGGAGATTGTTGGCATATAGAAATTCCAACCCAAATTCCAATTCGTGCCAATTCGTGTTTGGTTGGTAAGTAGGGCCCACGAACCAACTCGTGCTTGGTTGGCATGAGGGGCTCACAAACTTTTGATCCCACATCGACTAGGCCAAGCTTGAAGGCGGTGAGGCGTACCCCCACAGGGTTGAAGAAGCTCTCAGAGAAGAAGCTCTCGGACGAGCTCGGAGAAGCTCCCGGAGAAGGAGCTCTTGGATAAGCTCGGAGAAGCTCTCGTTAGGAAGCTCTTGGAGAAGAAGTTCTTGGATGAGCTCGGAGAAGCTCTTGGAAGGAAGCTCTCAGCCAAGGCTCACGGAGTAGCTCTTGGCAAAGACAATCTCATGGGAAAAACACACACGAGAGAAGAGAGCAATGAGATTGTGAGATTGTGAGGGAGAGTGTGAGGGAATTTTGTCTGTGTGTGTGTTAAGTACTCCAACGGAGAAGGTACGGGTAGAGAATATGCGGTAATTGAGGGTATTCTCGGGTATTTGGTGTATTGATCACAGAGAATCAATATATCGGCGGTTTGTACCTGAGAGGAATTTTTCTTGTATTCCAATTACTGCCGGTCCACAGAGAAATTGTTGTTGGTGTAATGGTTTGGTTACATTGTGAATTCTTTACCCATCAGCTTGTGTTCCATTTCACCATAGAGTTTATTTTCTGAGTTCAAATTTCTGGCTTGTATTTGGTTATTATTATTCTTGAACTATAACTCGATTTAAACCTGTGGGTGAATCCTCTCGACCCCAACAACAAGCACAAAATTGTACCCTCGGATGCGAATGCTAAACAGAAGCTTAGCTTCAAGCTCAACGTAGAATCCTCCCTTCATTTTCGCTTCACGCTTCAAGCAAATCAGCTCCTCTTCCTAATGATGACCATCACCACATGCAAGTTCACTACATCATCCAGGCACTTGGATCATCTAAGAATTTTCCAGGTGCATGGGACGACAAACTTGCTCCTCGTACATTGCCGTGAAATTCTCTGCTTGCTTGAAGATTACCTTCCGCCCGCTTCTCTCTAGCCTGTTTCTTGCAAGCCTCAATCTCTACTTTCTTGGCCAAAGCCCATTCTTCGTTCCTCTTCCTCTTCTTCAACACCGACTTGGGAGTCACTGCCTTGACCTCTTCTCTTCCCATCTCTTCCTGTGTGACAACATTTATAGATTTCTAGATTTTGACGCATGCTCTCGAGAAATAATAAATGAAGCATATGAATCTAACAAGCAGAATTTCAATCAAACTACAGATAAAAATGTGGAACAAGCTTCAAACTTCGAGCAGCTTTGACTGTTGGAAAACTGATTGGCAGAAGAAGGTTCAATAAGGATCTTGCACCTCACCGAGCACTCGACGGTCAAAGAATTTTGAGTGGAAGAGTAGGGTTTTGTTGTGTTGTTGACGTTGCCCTTCCATCATCGACGGCTCCGAGTTTTTCGGTACCTCAGTGACGGATCTAGACCATTGCTTATATGCTGTATTGGGACTGTCCATCTAAGGATATAAGCCCACAAAAATTGGGCAACTCCCAATGAGATCATCAAAATGGTTCAACAATAGGAGTTAAGGTGAAATAGTTTGGCATTTCCTTTCCCAAATGGAAAAAAGATTGGAATTCAGGAATACGAATACGAAGATACGGAATGAGGCATGCATGGTAAAAAAAAAGATTGTAAAAAATACTTATTCAGATAATCTCTCTCTGTATACAGTCTGTATCCACGAATACTTGGTCAAGAATGGGAGCAGGTGGACATTCAAATCAGCAGTTTGCCGCTTCTCAACTTGAGAACCTCCTCAGCCTTAGGATCATATCCATATCACATCATCTTGTCATGTATAGCTTCAGCATCTAAAATTGGCCATGGTGCATTAAACCCGTAGCTCATGTAGCCATTATCAATTCGGGTTTAACTCAGTGCAAGAGACAGTCTATACAACTATAACAAACCATAATTAAAGTTAAAGTTTGCTTTTATATAATTGACTAGAGATAAACAAAATAGGAATAATAAGGCTGGCTTCGACTAGTTGGGAGTATGGTGTTATTTATCCGATATACCTTATCGCCAAATACATATTGTTCTTATCTAGAAATTCTCGTGACTGGACTGTAAGAGTGATTTGGGTAACCGAATAATGAGGTGACAAACTTAATCTCCTTCGCTGTAAATTTTCAATCTGTTGGATATTTTTTAGTAGAGTCATGTATGGATAATATGATAATCCTTATAATTGTAAATTACACTATTAACATGAATTTTTTTAAAAAAAACTTGAGTTTTTCCAAATATATGGTACAAATTGGGGAAAATTGCATAGTTGATATAAAACATTTGGTGAACGTAATATTATGGTGAAATTTTTTTATTATTTTGCTCTACAAAGTATTTTTAAGATGTGATATTTTAGTATAAACCGTTAATTTTCCACTAACAACGTTAAGTTTGCTTTTGTGGAAGTGACATATGGCAATTTAGGTGATGTTGCACTATGAAATAACATAAAATAATATAAAAATAAAAATTTGAAATCTCTTTCCCTCTTCCATACCCTCTCCGTCTCACCCCGTCCATTTGCACATCACTTTTTCACTCACTCTCTCACATATATATATATATATATATGCACACAACACATTCCCCTGTCTCCCCTCCTTCCTCTTATTCCCGTCAATGTCATTCCACCATTTTCGTCCCTCCAATGAAAATTTCCCTCCATCTCACCCATCAATAATTTTTTAATTCATAAATAAAAATAAGAAAATAAAAATAAAATTTCTAAAATAGGGGGAGGGATAGAGGGAGAGGAGGAGATGTCACATCACCCAAGTTGCCACATGTCACTGAGTCAGCGACCACATCAAGTTTTCACATTAGTAAACTTAACAATATTAATAAAAAATTGACTATTTGTACCAAAATACTATATTTTAAAAAAAATTTGTAATACAGAGTGACAAAAAAGTTTTTGTACGTTATATTCATCAAATGTTTTTTACTAACTGTGTAATTTTTCCTACAAAATTGAGTCAAACCATATTTAATATTTTAAAAATTTTATTAAATTACTTCAAAATGTTGTTTATCCTCCACCCCCTTAGGGATAAAGTCTTCTATGCCACGAGTACATCATATGATATTACTTACGTAATATCACAAATTAATAAGAATAACTTTTTAGGAAAATCAAAATAAGAATAACAATGCTAATGGAAAATTAACGGTTTGTACCAAAATGTTATATTTTAAAAATGTTTTGTAACACAGAGTGACAAAAAAGTTTTTATACGTCATATTCATCAAATGTTTTGTACAAACTGTGCAATTTTTCCTATAAAATTGAGTCAGACCATTATTTTAAAAATTTTATTGAATTACTGGAAAATGTTGTTTATCCTCCACCCTCTCAGGGAGAAAGTCTTCTATTTACCGGTATATCACGTGATAGTATTTACGTAATATCACAAATTAATAATAATAACTTTATAAGAAAATCAAAATAAGTTATTTCTAGTTGTTTTTTATTTGCAAAATTTTATAAAAAAAATGGTTTAAAATAACTAAATTTTATTAGTTTATAATATAATACAAACACTGTCATGTAATATATCCATTACATATAAGATTCTCTCTTTTGGAGAAATCCAAATTGAGATTTTCAACATAAAAATAAAAAGCCTACTCCTAGGTAAACCCATCACTTTGGAATGCATACTTTCCACCATCGAGACAATCCTTCTTTTTTTTTTTGGTATACAAGGAGATTGTAATTCTAGAAATAGTAGAAGAAAGAAGGGGTAAAAAGGGTGCGGAAAGTCTCCCGGATGAGAATGAACTCAAGATCTCTAGATTATATGGGGCTCTCTTTCTCGGTAATCCTTTTATATATATATATATATATATATATTAAGAATACATTTAATGAGAGGGGGAGTTTAAAAATAGTCAATTCATAATCGAGGAATTGCACTCGATCTTCGCAATGGGATCCACTCCTGTTTTCCCCTTCCTTATGTTCCCTGATGGAGTGCGCTTTTTGAAGTGCTATTTCATTTTAATTCAATCAATCATTTTGGGGAAACTTCTACGACTCAGTTGCTGAGTTATTCAACAGTTTAATTCAGCGACAAACAATCAACTATTTAAACTTGAAAAGGATCTAGTGATTCACAATCATCTCCCCACCTGTTTAACTGTCTAGCGACTAGATTGCAGAATTTACCCAATCCTAAGGACTTACCTTTTTCAAATGCTAATCCCACTAACTTAGCAATTAGCATAGAAAACATTGTTAATCCCAGGTAATGATTTTGTTTGCTACTTTTGCTCACTGTGGACTTTCACTCCCTTTGTGTCCACACTAGGAGAAATCCTTACATGATTCTATCTCACTAAGTGGCGTATGGAGATGCCAATTAAATTGTGACAAATGAGCAAATTAGTGTTAATTACCAGAGCAATTGCCATTATTTTTACTAATAAGAGCAATTTGATTGGTGTTTCCTCACCACATCATTGTGAGGTAGGACCATCTAAGATATTTTTCCCACACTAGAGCTAGCAAGACCACCCTTCTTCACGTATACATCTTCCGGCACTAGTTTCCGGTTTAATTTTGAGCCATTCATCCCAATATAATACCCCAAGAAACAGAGAAAGATCTTCAAAAGAAAGGTATAAACAATGAAGCTCCTTTAGACTAGTCCTGGCCACAATTTGGAACCGGTGCTGAACCACCACTAAGATTGTTCAGAGTAGATTCAGAACTGGCAGGTTCCTATTTCACAAAATAAAAGAAATTATCAATAAACTATATGTTTAATAAAAATTTTATTTCTTGAAACTCAAAAACTAGTTATTATATCATAATTATTAAGAAGATTTGGTAATTTATCTGTTTTAAATATTTATAATTAATTTTTATCTTTTTTCTAAATGACGGGTTGGAACTGGAACTGGTATTTAAGAAGGAATTGGCCCAGAACCATTTCCTTCAATTCAAGCCCGGTTTTGGGCTGGTTTTGACCTATTTGGTTCTAATTCGAAAGCAGCATGTGGTCATACTTACTTTAGATATATCTGAATCTCCGATATTTGGAGCATGAACCTAAACGCTTGGGTTGTTAATTGATGCTAGTGAAGTCGATACAGAATCCGGATTTCTAATTTGACAGAAAAATCTACATAGAAACAGCAGCACTCCTTCAAGATGGTACAATGCGCTCGCTACATTCAGACCAGGACCATAAGCTCACCGTGCAGAGTTTTAAGACTGCTCGAAAGGCACAAACGGTAACCTTGTACTTACAGATTTAAGTATGAGATGTTGCTTACTATAATCCACATGGATCATTATTTGTACGCCTTCCATATGGTCGGACCCGACAAACTGGCGGAATTCCCGGTATCTCGTGCCTGCAGAGAGAATATGCAACCGAGTTATTAGCAAGAAAAACAGGACTAGTTTATTGCTGGGAACTCGGTAAGAGGCCGCCATGCTAATGGTGATCCGAGAGTCTGGTACCCTTCAACTGTTGCAATAGATTTCGGTAAGAACGAACACCTCAGCATGAAAAAGTATGGTAGCAGAAACAGTGACGAATGATGTTTATACGATCGGCTTGTGCACCGTGGTACTCTAAAACTCATCCGAATCATTATAATTGGCCCACATCGAGATGCTGAACACTCCATACGTCTCTTTTGCTGGTGATTCAACTTGGGAGACAAGTTTCGTCAATGGACATAAAAGATTTTGTCGACATAGGAAAACGTGAAACTGCAATCTCCCTATGTCATTGATAAGCAACTTTGATTCCAATGATTTATCTGAGGAAAGAAAATAACTCCCACTTCTCATGTATTGGCTCTTAGTGTGCAATAATCCACTGATGAGGAAAAGAAAGAATTTAGTCATCATAGCTCTGCAGCTAGCAAAACAAAAACGAAACAAAAAATAGGGAGGAGAAGGCTGTTTGGTGCAGCGGAATTGTTCTTATCCTGAGACCAAGATCTTTTTGATTTGATTCTCCTTAGTGGAACTCCTGTTCATTTTATTCCTCTCTTGCTCTAGGCCCACTGGACTTTCCTTGTATCTGGAAGAAAAAAGGAAAGAGATAGGAAGAAATGTAATTTTCCAAGGCTTCCAGAAAAGAGAACTTCCATGAATATCAATTTCCACCACCACTTTAATTTTAGAATTGCTCTTGGAGTCTTTGATATAGTGACAGTGACGATGCAAAGAAGGATGAGAGTAGTTTCAAGTGAGGAATTGTCACAAGAATAGCCAAAATGGGACTCACTAAGCCAATCTTCCTTCTCATGCTGCAGCAATTCTTGTGGTGGGACGGGGATTACTCAGACGGCCTCATCACCGTCACCCTGTCCACACGTTGCAGACGGACAAGGAGGCACGTCTTGAGTTCAAGAGGTTCATAACCTCTGATCCCATGTCTGTCCTCGGCAACTGGCTGCAGCAGGTCCACGTTTGCAACTTCACCAATGTCCAGTGCAACGAGAAGCACCACCGGGTCACAAATGTCAGCATCTTGGAGAGGGGCCTCGTCGGGATTCTCTCGCCTTTCTTGTCAAACCTCACAGGTATCCGGGTCCTTCAGCTAGCGAACAGTCACCTGTTTGGGCCTATCCCGACCGAGCTCTCTTCCCTGAGGTTCCTCTACCACCTGCGGCTCGATGGCAACAACCTGCAGGGTCCAATACCTAGTGCACTCTTCGCCCTGCTCTTGAGGGAAAGGTTGGTCAATCTGCATAATAATAACTTAACAGGTCCCATTCTACCTTCCTTCTTCTCAAAATGCTCCAAGCTTAAAATTCTCGACCTCTCCAACAACTCCCTCAAGGGGAATATTCCCGAAGAGATTAGAAACTGCCCAAACCTATTACGTATTAACCTGTACAACAATCAATTCACAGGACACCTACCTGCCTTCTTCCTTGACAAACATATCCCTTCAGAAATTATGCGGACGCTCCCTTTCCTCGAAGAGTTTCATCTTTCTTACAACGGGATGAAGTCTCACGAGAACAACACTAATCTTGATGTTTTCTTCACGTCCCTCAGAAATTGCACAGGTCTGATTGAGCTTGAATTGGCAGGCATGGGGCTGGGAGGAAGATTAGATTCTCTAAGTGGTTTAAGTGTTGACCTCTCGAGCTTGTTACTGCAGGAGAACAGAATTTTTGGTTCAATTCCACCGTCTCTGAGCAAACTTTCCCATCTCTTGGAGTTGAACCTAGCCTCTAACCTTCTTAATGGTGCGCTTCCACCGGAGATTGGTAATATAACAAGCTTGCAAGATCCTTCCCCATCACATAAACTCCTCACTGGAGCTGTTCCAGCAGCATTAGCCCAGGCACGTCCCCTGACCATTCTTGATCTGTCGAACAACCTACTTTCAGGCGAGATTCCGGTAGAACTTGGAAACTTGGGGCGACTCTACTCAGTCTTTCTCAACAACAACTTCCTTTCAGGGAAAATACCACCGTCACTGGGAAAGTTGGTCCAACTCATAAAGCTTGACCTGTCATACAATCAGCTAACTGGAACGATTTCCCCAGAGACCATAGGCATGCGTGAAATCAGACTATGTATAAACCTTTCTCATAATGCTCTACAAGGATCCCTTCCAACAGAGCTCGGCAAGCTCGAGAAAGTGCAGGAGATTGACTTCTCATCGAACAACCTAAGTGGGAATATCTTCTCCCAGATATCAAGCTGCATCGAGCTAAGAGTGCTAAACCTTTCACATAACTCTCTGGAAGGACAAACACCCGATACCTTATCAGGCCTTAAGAACCTCGAAGAATTGGATGTTTCAGGAAACCGCCTCTCCGGAACTATCCCGGCGAACCTCAGCAAGATCCAGAGCCTGATATGTGCAAGCCCCAATTCAGGGACCAATTCATAGATTTGGGGCTCGTTGTAATAATAAAAAGACTGGGGACCTGTTTGTACATTGGATCTTCCAGTTCGTTAGAGTCGTTGTATGAGGGAACAGAGAACATGATCTCTATTAAAGGGGAATCAGTATAGATGTAATGGCATTGTGAATGAAATGCAAAATATCTCTCTGTTCTCCCTCAATTCTCAGTCTTCTTCTTCTTCTCCTACCTCTACTCTGTTCTGAGTTCCTCATTCCTTCCCTTTCTCTCTCTACCTCTATCATTGGTATCAAAGCACGATTCTGGCCACCATGGCTACAACTCGTTCTCAAGAGATGGAGCAATAGATCAAGGAGCTCAGGACTCCAAGCCTCGAGTTCTTTGCTCGTACCGATCACAGGTTCGAGGAGTTCCGCAGTCTCAACGAACAGTAGATCAACGATCTGAGGAGTCAGAGTGAACACCAGATCGAGGAACTTCGTAGGGTGCTCTACCAGTGGATGCGAGACCAGTCTGCGAATGGAGGTGCAAATGGTCAGCACCAGGAAAGGGATCTCGGTGGAAACAATGGAGGTTGCCATCACAATAATGCAGGTATGGAAAAATTGAAGTTCCCCAAGTTTGATGGCAAGGAGGTGGAAGCTTGGCTGTATAGGTGCCAGCAGTACTTCGATTTCTATTCAACTCCTGAGGAATCAAAAATCAAGATTGTTTCCGTGAATGTGGACGGTTCAACACTCTTCTGGCACCAGACTTACATGAGAAGCAAGTTGATGGAGGGAATCTATCCTCGATGGATTGATTACGTAGCGGATGTCACTGCCAGGTTCAGTAATCGACCTTGCGAGAATCCATACTCGGATATTAAAAACTTTAGCCAAACAGGGTCGTTACAAGAGTATATTAAGGAGTTTGATTTCCTATACAACAAAATGGACCTGAGAGAGGAAATCGCAGTGGGTATGTTCATCGGGGGACTGCAGAAGGAGATTCAAGGTATGGTCTTATTGCTCCAACCTTAATACTTGAGGCAAGCTTACTCTATGGCTCGTAGGCAGGAGGAGAATTACAATAATATGAGTACAACAATGTTAAGTGGGAAGACTACTTCCTACTCTAGTTCGAAGTCTTCATCCGTAGATTCAAAAACACTACCCTCTTTTGGAAAAAAATTTAGTTCAATTACGCCGGCTCCTTCTACAGCTAGTGGGTTGCTTCCTGTGCCCACTAATGTGGCACCGATTAATCAGGGCCAAAGTTCTCGTTATCGAGCTTCAAGCTCCAGATTCCGCACTGATAAGGAGATGAACGAAAGAAGAGAGAAGGGGCTCTGTTTGTGGTGTAATGACAAATACACTCCTGGCCATAATTGCACCAAAAGGCAAATTGGGCTGATGGAAGTCGAGGATGCATAGGAGGAAGAAGAGTGTTGTGATGAGGTGGATGTGCAAGAAAGTGTGGAAGAGGAGATGCCAAAAATCTCCATTCATGCATTAACATGGGTAGCTAACTACCAGATGATGAGGATGGTGGGTCATGTGGGGAGAAGAACCTTACAAATTTTGGTCGACTCAGGAAGTACCCATAACTTCTTGAATTTCGATACTGCATCAAGGATGGATTGTGCTTGTGAAAGATTCCTTCCTATCAAAGTAGCAGCAGCTAATGGAGCTCAACTCCTCCGTGAGTCTATCTGCAGGGGCTTTAAATGGAAGATGCAGGTTTTTGAGTTCGAAGCAGATATGTGGCTCTTACCCCTCGACAACTATGACATTGTCCTGGGTATTCAGTGGTTATGGACCCTAGGAGACATCCAATGGAATTTCAAGGAACTCACTATGAAGTTCGAGCACTCTGGAGCTCATTGTACGTTGAAGGGAGCTCCAAAACCATCTTCGAAGGTTGTTAATGATGAGAAATTGTTGAAGGTACTCTCTAAACCTCATCATATTTCTATGATTCAACTATGTTGCTTGGAGGGGGTGAGCACTATTACAGCTCAAGCAACTGATGATTCTGAGAAGCACGCCATCGGCTCTCTTCTGTTTGAATTTGAGGATGTGTTTGCTGAACCTACGACCCTTCCTCCTAAAAGAAGCCACGATCATAAAATCCCTCTCAAGGAGAATACGCAGCCAATTAACCTTCGCCCCTACAGACATTCTAGTGCCCAGAAGGATGTCATTGAACAGATGACGAGTGAGATGCTGCGTGCTGGAGTGATTCAATAAAGTTCAAGTCCCTACTCTTCTCCAGTAATACTCGTCAAGAAGAAAGATCAGTCGTGGTGAATGTGCATAGACTATAGAGCTCTCAACCATCAGACAATCAAGGATAAGTATCCTATACCCATTATTGAGGAACTCCTTGA
>JAOYND010007200.1:0-23095 GCA_025802135.1 Lagerstroemia fauriei | reverse complement strand
GTTTCGTAGCAATTAAAAGAAATCTCATTCCTACGTATCGAGTTTAATACAATTAATATAATCTATTACATTTACAATATATATATGTGCAATCAGCACACATGCAATGAGATTATTATATATATATATATATATATATATACGCATGCGACAGCATGCAGCCATGCATTAACTTATTATATATATATATATATCTATATCTATATACGAAGTGATTATGCACACATATATATAACATAATAATTAATAACATAATATAAATTATTCTACAATGGAAAAGTGTACTCACACCCCTTCAGTCAATCTACCTGTTTTGTTCTTCCAGATATTTATTTCTGGTCTCTTCAGTTCCTATAATATTATTAACAATAAATTAAACTACATCATCTATGTCTATATAAAAAATGATCCCAAAAATTATCTTAGGACGTTATTTATTGTACCTTTATTAACGCTATGACTATCACCTATCATGTTAAAATTAGTGGAAATGCGTCATTCTAATTAAATTCTACTAAAATATATATATAACATTAAATAATATAATTTATTTTATTCGAATTAAATCTCGATTTCATATTCTTTTCTCAACCGCCTCTCGTGTCCAAAATCCTCTCTCCCCGCTCTCTCTCTGTGTGTATATATATATACACATGCTTAAATACGTTCACGTATCCTATTATCCATATTTTTATACCCAAATCATATAGACTAGAATATACTGTTATATAATAAAATCTACTAAACTTGAAACGAGTCTAATTTATATCCTATTTTATTTCCCTCACCTTTGTCTCCCTGATCTCCGTTCTTCTTCTTCCGTGGCTTCTCCCTCTCTCTCTACTGACTCTCTCTCTCTCTAATTGTTTTGTGTGGCTGGGGAAATGGCTGAATGGTTAGAAAAAATGAAAAGGTAAGGTGATATATGCGTGGGATTTCTATCGGCAGGAGGAAGATATTTTATTATTATTATTATTACTACTACTACTATTACTACTATATATTTTTGGCTGTATAGCTCATGGGCTTAGGCCCTAAGACAATGGGCTTAAAAATTTCTAGTGGCTGGGCTATGGGCTGACAGTTGGTCATTTTAAATGTTTTAGAGCAGGTTTTATTTTCCTTATTTGGAATATCCAAATTTTAGAGGAAACTCTACCGAATTTTCGGGTGATGACAATCTTTAACAAATCAACCGAGCAAAGCAAATTAACCTAGACTTGCTGAAAATTACCAACCAATTGAAACCAAGTAAAGAGTTAATCACAATGCAATAAAAGTCAATTATTAGATTAATAGATTTATAAGACAACTAAATTTCTAACACATAATGCAAACTTCACTTACTCAAATTCAAGTCAACAAAATTTAGCTTAATCAATCTAAATGATAGCACAAGTGTACTCATTCTACTTTACTTCGCATCCACTTCAATAAAGATTCACTAGCAGAATATAATTCACTCACCATATAGAACCTTACGTCTGTCCAACATATTAGTAATATAAATCTTATCTCAAAACTATCGAATTCCCAAAAAAATTTATATTGGGTATCGATGGAGTCTACAGAATTTATAACCTATGATTTGATACCAAAATTATCACGATCAAAAAATTTGGCAAAGTTTCTCCTTATTTCTGTAACATTCCGTATCAAATATAAACATGCTATAATATTCATCAAAATGACATATACTCCAACATGACATTCACAACTATATCCACCCCTCCACCATCCAAAAATAATCTCAACCAAAATTTTCGGGTTGTGACAATATATCCATTTTTTTTATACTTACTCTTATAAGTTTGAAAATAACTAATTACATCCTATAAAATCAGTTCTGGTACACTTTCAATTCAAATTACCACTATTTTCCTAACGTAGATCTCACGCCATTAACAGTTCCATTAACGGAACGATTGCAATTTAGCAGAAATGATTTTATGGTATTGAATTAACTGTTTTCAAATTTATAGGACTCAACTGTAAAAAATGATAAACATATAGGACTTATAATGACATTTTTCGATAGTAAGAGTTGGGATATGCTAAGCATTAGTTCAAATGAGACCAAAATGACCTAACATCAATTTTTTTAATCTACATGGTGACAGGAAAAACATGCAAGTTATCAAAATACAAGATGGAATCAAAATATATAAAATGCAACTTTCTTCACAGCATATCGCAGCAATTTATTTTATATGTCAGTTTTCAAATAAACAACAATACACCATTCAGTAACATATCTTAGAAGTAGCTTTTGAAACACACAATACACCATTCTCCACATCAATCAACGACACCAAAGTAAGGCAAATGTCCGTTCACACGGCAACATCGTTGACATTGTGAGAATCTGCATCTTAATCACCACTCAATTGACGATTCCATTAGCATTTAGCGACTGCATCAATCTAACACCATGAGAATCAGCAACTTTCATAATTCAAAGATAATCAAATAGAATTCTTCATGTGACTCCAATCGAAACTGGACTTAACACTCCAATATAGCACTCAAATCCAGGGCAAAGTGGAACCACCAAATGCCATTCTCAGCACCATATCTTGTACATGCTTGGATACCACAAAACCAACCAACAAGAAAAAACTCAGTTCAAGGGCTGATCAAGATATAGTGCTTGCTCAAATTTTGGCAAAATCCAACAAGGGAAAGCATATCTTGTAGAATAGAAGGCTAATTATGATGATTTTGGAGAAACATACCCCAAACCGTGCCAAAGCTGAATCTTGTAGCTTCTTAAAACATCTTCGGTTCAGTTAGCTGAAGAAATTGGAGGACTGCGAAGAGCTGGTCAGCTGCCGGATTGATGCTACTCCTTGTTCCTTTCTCTAGACCACACTCTGTTCCTCCCACGTCTCTCCCCCAAGAACTCCTTATATTTTCTCTATTCTTTCTGTGTGTTTTTTCCTGAAAGAAAACAATTGAACAAATAACCAAATAGAAGAACTCAAAATTATAAGCACCACGAAAGCATTATTAATTGTAAATCTACCATTTCAATTCCCTAATAATTATTTTGAATGTAGACTTACAGGTCATAATGACATTGAAAGGTCAGGGATCTTACAGAAGGGCATGCTGTCTCCCCGGAAGCATTTCAGAATGCTTCTCGCTAGGAAAACAGAGAGGTTTCATTGTTAAAGGTTGTGACATCTGAATCCTCCTTATAGCTTGTAGACGGCTTCTCTTCATTGGCTTTAATTCATCAATTATGCTTTGTAACGATGGGCAATCGTGTATCTGCAAGTCCCTCAATGATGATAATCTGGAAAGGCCTTTAATATCTCTAAGCATCTCACAACTTCCAATGTGGAGGACTCTCAACTCGTTCGACTTCGACAACTCTGGTAAATGCTGTAGGGAGTCACAGCCACTAATACTTAATTCCCGCAAAGAATCTGACCCCATTAGACCATCGATTTCCTCTAGCCACTTGCACCCATCGATTTTTAGAATGATCAGGGAATCCAAGCACGTGAATCTCCAAAGCCTTTTCAAAGAATTGCAGCCTGTGATGAACAGTTCTTGCAAGGACTCCAGTTTGCGCATATTATTAATCTCCTCGAGCCCCTGGCAGCTGTCTACTTTCATAACCCTCAGGAGTGGCAGCTCGAAGCACCCTAACCTTCTAATAGAATCACAGCCTGAGATGAACAGTTCTTGCAAATACTGCAATTTGGCCCGGTTATCAATTTGCTCGAGCCCCTTGCAGCCATCTATTTTCATCACCCTAAAAGAATCCAAACACCCGCTGCAACACAGCCTTTTCAAGGAATCACAGCCCGAGATGAACAATTCTTGCAAAGAGTCCAAGCTGTACAGGTCAATTTCCTTGAGCCCCATGCAGCCGTCTATTTTCATAACAGTCAGGGAGCAGGGATACCTCCCGAAGAGCGCCAGCTTTTTCCAGGAATGGCAGCCCAAGATGAGCAGTTCTTGCAGAGATTTCAGTTCATGCAGATCATCAATTTCCTCGAGCTCCTTGCAGCTGTCTAGTTTCATAATCCTCAGGTGGCGCAAAAAGCATAAGCCACCTAGACTTTTCAAGGAACAACAGCCCGAGATAAGCAGTTCTTGCAAAGAGTCCAATTCGCCCAGATCGTTAATTTCCTCGAGCCCCTTGCAGTCATTTATTTTCATTACCCTCAGATGTTGCAACCCGCGGAGGCCCCCTAGCCTTTTCAATGAATCGCAGCCTGAGATGAACAATTCTTGCAAAGGGTGCAAATTTTCCAGATAATTAATTTTCTCTATCCCATTGCAGCCCTTGATTTTAAGAATCTTCAAGCTCCTCAACCTACCTAGCCTTTTCAAGGAATCAAAGCCTGAGATAGACAGTTCTTGCAAAGATTTCAGTTTTTCCAGGCTATCAATATGCTTAAGCCCCTTGCAGCTTTCAAGTTCAATAATCCTCAGGTTCGTCAAACACCTAAAGTCCTTCAACCCTGTCAAGGAATCGCAGCCTGAGATTAACAATTCCTGCAAGCAACCCAGCTCTGCTAAACCTTCAATTTTCTGGAGCTTCTTACAATGTTCAATTCGAAGAACTTCCAATCTTTCCAAACTGGACAACTTTGGTAATCCTTCCAATTCACTGAAACCCCTGATAGTTAATTCCTGTAGGGATGCAAGTTGTCCTAGGCCTTCAACACGACTCACATTCGGGCAGTCCAATAGTGACAGCTGCCTCAAGTTATTTAGCCCTTGGAGTTGGGGTAATTCAATGAGCGAAACATTGTGGTCCATGACCAAGATTCTCAAACTATGTGGCAGATGAAGGCCATGGAGGCTCTTGAATGAGCACCCTTTAATGTACAATACTTCCAGCGAACTTATCTTATCAAGCTCGAGGCTTCCTAATATATCCTGTGTCATCTCACATTCATCAAACTCCAAGTACAACAAATTTTGCAAGTTGGACAGATGTAATAGTCTTGTTTGGGGCGGAAGAAACCGAAGAACTAACTTTGATAAACTGGATGGAAATTGCGGGCAGAACTGTAATTCTGGACAAGATAAAACAAGTGTCCTAAGATTAGGAAGAATACCCAACTTGGATGGCATGCTGATGATGTTCTGAATGCTCAATTTTAGGGTCTCTAATTTGGGTAAAAGCCTAGGGTTATCTTCTTGCAGCTCACGCTGTTCAGAATGATCAGTGGCATCCAGGAAAGTTATATCAGCTGCTTCAAGGGACTTTAGGCTCTTTGGAGTGGTGGCATCATGCGACTTTAGTCCTGTAGCATTGCGCAATACTAAATCAGTTAAACTATGAAGCTTTGAGAGATTTGGTACTCGTTGCATTCGACTACTTGTGAAATACAGCTTTTTTAAACTTGTGGGTAGCTCGGGAATTTCTTGGAGATCGTGGCACATTTGCAGACGGAGTGTGTCAAGGAAGGAAAGCCGATTGATTGTCTTAGGTAACCCCCTGATTCCTGTGTCGGATAAGTCCAAAATTCTCAAACGGGACAGCTTGCCAATGCTTTCTGGCAGTTCTCTTAGACGAGTACACCCCTTGGCATATAATTCTTCAAGCTTCTCCATCGACCCAAAGGTAAATGGTACATAAGTAATTGAACAGTGCTCCATCTTTATCTGCCTCAGTTCTTTCAAATTTCCAATAGACTTGGGCAACTCAATAATACAACTATGTGATATATCCAATTCAGCCAACGATTTTAAGCGGCCAAGTGACTTCGGAAGCACATCCATCCCCCAGCACCGAAACAAGGACAGCTTCCTAAGTCTTTTTAATTCCCCAATCGACTCTGGAAGGCCACTAATAATCTGCACGTCTGTGATCTCAAGAACCGTCAGAGATTTTAGCTTCCCTATTGCTTCTGGAACTCTAAAAGGACCACCATTTCCTTTCATCAAGATCTCTGTCAAATTCGTTAGAGAAGACAGTTCCTCTGGCAATCCTCTGAGGCAGTAGCACTCCCTGATATTCAAGTACTTCAGGGACCATAAACTGCCTACCGAGCTGTCAATTTCGGCCAACCTTTCACAACCTTCAAGAACCAATCTCTCTAAACTCCTGAGCCTTGACAGTGGAGGCAAGCGGGTCAAGTTGCCACGGTAAGAGAGATCCAAGACTTTTAAACATTTTAGTTCCTGAAAATAAATTATTTAATAAATAGTAAGTTAAAAACTTCATAGGACGACCGTGCAGCAACAATGATGTCTAGCTTTTTACGCGAAAGCGTACCTTGAAATATGGTGTCAACATCCATTTATTCCTTGAAAGATCCAGAACCACTAGATTATTATCTGACTTGCATGTGATGAGGCCCACTTCGCTGGAATGCCAAGAGAGCCATCTCAAATTGGCTGGAAGGCCAGACGTTTCATCTACGTCCTGATGTACTTCCGACATCTCAAGGAACCTCAAATTTGACAGGACTTCCAGATCACCAACAATTAATTCCCTATTCGCCTTGCCCTGCCAAACAAGTGCAAACTCAATTTTGACTTGACTGCTCCTTACTTATAAATACAACATTCGCTATTCAGCCAAAAAAATTACATAAAAAAAGCATGCGATTTGCTCCATTTTCTAAAAAAGTTAAACATTTTAAACTTGAAAAATAAAATCGCATAGTTTCACTTTATTCCCAAATTAAACCAAATATTTCAAGTTTAAAAAAATTAATCATGAAGTTTTATTTCTTTCTCAAATCAAGCCATATTCTTCAATTTTAAAAAATAAAATTTATTTTTTTATTTATTGACAAATGAACTAATATATTAAAATATAAAGTGATACTCTTGTACCGCATATTCTAGTTGATTTCTTCTCTCACGTACTTACAAATCGATAAAATTAGCTTAATTTTTTTAAAAATCAACTTAATAATTTTTTTCTTAAGTTAAGATTAATATTAACATGAAAAAATACGAATAGAATGTTATATAAGAAATTACTGTAAATTTTAAAAGTTCTGATATATTTTTTTCCACGATGAAGAAAAAAGTTGTAAAGGATTAGTCATCTTAGTATTAAATATCAAGTTAGACGAATTGGAAATAAAAGGAAATAATATAATTTAATTTTCAAATTTGAAAACTTTAGCGTAATTTGAAAATAAAATAAAATTATATGATTTTATTTTTAAAATTTAAAATATTTTTTTTTAAAAAGTAAACCTCGTATTTTTTTACATAATTTACCAAAAATATATAACATTGGTTTAATTATCTAAAAAATCACTCAATGCTCCTCATTATCTTATTGTTTTTGAGAAGGTCTCTCTACTTTTGAAACATCACCCTTACGTTTGATAGAATTTCCGCTTTTTCATCACCCGACTTGTCGCCTCTTCTACGAACTCGAAGCGCTTCCACTGTTGCTATTTCCTGCCGACAAGTGGGAACTCAATCTGACTTGACTTATCCTTATATATAAACATATGCATGACCGTTAACAACATAAGACGTTATTCAATGCTTTTGAAATATTACCCCTCCTCCGGTATCCTCTTTTTCATAACTCGACTTGGGCGCCCATGCAAAATGGAGCATCGCTTTTGCCCTTTCCTGCAAACCAGTGGAAATAATTCAATTTGATGAGACGCTTCGTTACATATAAACATACGACAGTTTGATCATTATAAAAAATGATTGAGTGCTCCTCCACATAGACAAAGCCTCTCCGCTTTTGGATGGAATATTACCCATAAACATGACCAAATTTTGGACTTGTCTTCCGCTTCTTCTTGCCCCTGCCAACAAGTGGAAACTCAGATTGATGACAAGTCTGCTTTTATAGAAAGAAACAAACGACAGTTCAATTATTTAAAAAATTTGCCCGAGGCTTTGTTAGTTAAGCTTTTGGTTCCAATTTTGCTGAATCTCTATCTTATAAATATAATTAGGTTGAAAATTTCATGTGATATCAAAATGGAGTTAAATCCCTTAACATTTCACATTCACGTTATGGCCCGCGTGTTAGGGATATTAAAGGACAGTTTCACATTGCGAAATTAAAAGAAAAAATTATGAAAATATAAGACAGTTAGGTAAGATCATCTATCAGCTCAGGTTTTTGCATGGATATGACCCAATCACTTCTAGGTCTAGGATCGCTATAGTAATTTATAGGGAAAATAATACTGAAAGTCCTATATGTTTATCATTTTTTACAATTGAGTCCTATAATTTTGAAAATGGCTAATTCAGTCCTATAACATTAATTCCGTTAACCTTTAAGTCCAAACCGTTACTATTTTACTGACGTGACCTTCACGCCGTCTATTTTGCTGACGTGACCTTCACGCCGTCAACTGTTCTGTTAATATAACAGTGATAAATCGGACTTAAAGGTTAACGAAACTGATGTTATAGGACTGAATTAGCCATTTTCAAAGTTACAGGACTCAATTGCCAAAAATAATAAAATATAGGACTTCTACTGTAATTATCCCGTAATTTATAATATATATATATGTATATTACTTGAATGTTGGAAAAATTCTTAGGTGAGCCAAGTTCATGGATAACGTGGTGAACTTAGCCAATGAATGTTTAACACGTAAGTAAATAATTTTAAATTACAATTAAAAAATAAATATTTTTAATGAATAAAAAGGGTGGTGTGACACTTAATGATGACGTATTAAATATTCATTGATAGAGTTTTCAGATAACGTGGTGAGTTGAGCTCAGTCAAGAATCTCTCTTAATGTTGTGTCTTGAGATTGTGCGGACATTTAGTCAACCTAGACTACCTAAAATCTGACGATGTTTTGTGCATGTCTGATAATTTGTAATAAGCCAAATATTCATAACTATTTTCTAGCTGATATATTAAATATCTATTTATTTGTGAAATATGTCACGTAAGATATCCGTTATATAAAAAAATTTCCATAGAACATATTACGTGGGAAAAAATCGGCAGTACTTTTTTTCCGTTTGCAATATAAACATTCTCACCTTGGTGCTCTTCAGTATGGATGATGCTTCTCCGTTTCGCCACACCCTGCTCTGCTTTGTGGGATCCTGAAGAACAATCTCTCTTCCAAATTCTCTAACCAAATCATGCATCCAAAATCTATTGTCCTCAGTAATTTTGATCAAAGACATGGAGAGCAGAGCTTTAATCCCCTTGTCTGGAAGGAGATCGCAAGCTTCCCACATGTAAAAGGCATTTGTTTTCTCCTGATCAGCGAAGAAGCATGCAATATCAAGAAAGATCTGCTTTGCCTTATCATCTAATTCTTCATAACATATCTTCAGAATTTCAGCAAGCGCATGATGATTTAGTTCCTTTAACTTCTCCACGGTCTGGTCCCACAGCTTTAAGGATCGCTGAGAAAGGAAGGAACCTATGATCTCAATAGCCAAAGGAAGTCCTCCAACATAATGAACGACCCCTTCTGCAAGATCAAGGTATTTGGGCGCAGGTGAGGCAGACTCAAAGGCATGCACATTGAAAAGTTCTAGAGCTTTGTCACCAGGCAGTTCATCCATTGTATATATTTTAGGCCGCCTTGTGGTGTCTCCATTCTCTAGAACATTGCGATCTCTACTTGTTAAAATGACCCTACTTCCAAGGCCAAATCCGTGCCTAAAATCTCCAAGGAGCTCCCCAATTTGCTCCTCCTGATCCACATCGTCAAGGACAATCAGAACTTTTTCTTGGTGAAGCAGTTCTTTTTCAGCGATTGTAATCGAAATCCCTCTGGCTCTGTGACTGTTGTTTACTCGATCACCAAGAAGATCTGAAGTGAGTTGCGCTCGCAAATATGGAAGGCCCATGGTTTTTGATGATGTCTTTACATTTGCTAGGAAGGTGCAACAATCAAACCGATCACAGAGCTGATTGAAAACGACCTTGGCAAGTGTTGTCTTTCCAATCCCCTGCATGCCGCAGATCCCAACGAATTGCACGTCAAGGGCTTCAACATCTAGCATCTTCAGTACGTCTTTCAAAGGGCCACTATCTCCATCAATTCCAACGAAATGATCAGCAGCAAAATTCTTTGCTGCTTTTAGGCTAAGTAGAACCTCTCTGGTGATCAGTGACAAATCTCCAAGACTGCTGCAGAAACACGAACGGATTAATTACTACAAATATCATCAGATCTGCAAAATTATCCTCCTCCTGAAATGGTTAAATATAGATATTATATAGTTTTGAACTCTACACAGATCCTGCAATGTACAGACTGCTAATTGAGGAAAAATGCAGGTTGAAAAGAAAAGTCGCACCTTTTACGATCCAGTTTCCATCCCTTGATATTAGTGACATTCCCAAGAGCATCCTTCCATTTCCGCACCTCTTCTTGGGAAAAGACATCTTTTGCAGGTTGGTATGCATCAAGCTTAACATCACTGGGTTCCACGTCGTAGAAAACAGGCAGGATCTCTTTGCCGTACTCCACCATCCTTACAAGTTCACGGAGGCACCATTTACTTGAAGCATATGTTGTGGAGAATATCGGTATGCATATCTTGGAGGTTTTAATCACTTGCGAGACAGTGTCAGTTTTTCTGACGATCGGAAGCTTCTTGCCATTTCTATAAACACGAATTCCAGCACCTACCAGGTGCCGATAAAGATGGTCAGCGAGTTCTTCACGAGTATCTGCACCTCTAAAACTTAAGAACACTTCATAGTCATTGCTCGAACTCCCCAAATAGTCTGCTTCTTTTCCCGCAACAGCTGCTCTATTGGCTTGATCATCTTGTGTCTCCGGCAGGTTAACAAAGATCTCTTCAGCAAAATATCTGCTGAACTCCAAAGCTCTGCCAGGAGTAGGAAGAGAATTTGCAAGAAAGAGGATGAGTGGATAGTATTAGAAGACCATGCATATTCTATCTTATCCAAAAGGTTAAATATTCCAAAAGCTTGCCTTTATGTTAGACAAGAGTCACAAGATATTTAATAAGAAATAACTAATGTGGGCTATCGATCATGGACTTGTAAGAAAACTCTCAATCACAGTTTCATGGTAGTGAGACGTAAAAGTGAAATTTCCATCAGTTTAAAGAAGGGACTCGGAGAAACAAAGCTTACCAAAAGAAGTTTATGACACATAGGAAACAAATTATGCATAAATATCCATCCTTCATTCCAGTCGCCAAGAACTTAACACGAATCATTTTAGCTTTACGACAATAATATGGCAACTTAGCTTACCGGTCATCTTTGAATTCCCAACCCTTGATCTCAGCAACATGTTGAAGAACCCTCTTCCACTGCCACACTATCTCCGAGGATAAGTTCTCCCTGTGCACTCTCAACCACACTTCACTTTCTAGCCTGACATCGGATGGCTTCACACCGTAGAAAACAGGTATTATCTTCTTACCAGACTGAACCATTTTTTGAAGTTCGAGGAGGCACCACAAGCTGGAGGCATATGTTTTAGATAGAACGGGTACGCAGAACTCGGAATTGTTGATGGCATGCCGGCGCTTCTCAGCATCCTCCAGAGTGATGAGCACGGGATCGTCGCTAAAAAAGCAGATATCAGCTTTCTTCATGCTTTTGCTGAGGAAGTCGGCAAAAGGTTGACGGGTATCCAATCCTCTGAAACTGAAGAACACGTCGTAAGAGTAGTCTAGGAGGACCTCTGGTTGGACCTCCTTCCCCTTTTCACCGGAAGCTCCAGATGCAGCTGACGGCCTCTTCCTCATTCCATTAAGATTTTCAATCACTTTTGCGTTGAACTTGATCAAAACTTCTCTGGTGAACAACTTACTAAACTCTATGTAGCTGCCAACGTATAAAATTCAAAAGAAAACAATTAAATTTAAGAGAAGACAAAGTCCGATATTACAATTATTTACTATACCACATCTAATACTCCATTTAGAAAATGCAAGGGATAATACCTCTCTTTCCCTTTTATTAATAAATGGCATCCTTCATTTCACTCCTAAACAACGGTAAAGCCTTACTTGTCCAACTGGGAACGTCTCTGCTCTTTTAATTTCATTCCTATTATTATTCCATCTCAATTTATGCTAGTTTCCCTTTTCTTTTGAATGAATAGATTGTCATTGTAAGGAGTTCGATATTGGCTCATTAAACAATGTTTTAAACAGAAGCTAACACGAACAGGAATTATATATTAGTTTGCACTTATCAATTCAATGGTGTGATGATAAAACTTATCTGGGAAAATATATATTTTGAAGGACCAAAGATTGAGGAAGAGGTTTCTTCATCGAAAAAAAAGGATTAAGGGAGGAGAAATTCTTAGATGATTCTACCTCATCAGGTGATATAAGAAAAAAAATAGGGTGATGAAGGCCAAGGCCTAGAGGAAGGTCAATGGAAGAATGAGGCAAGGGTGACGAATGAAATGTCTTGACGGAAGGGAATGGCCAGTTCAGCTTACCTAAGTTAAAGTTACATCTTGTTAAATTTATTCCTTTTTGTTGGAATATTTCGTTTTTAGGTGGAACTCGAAAACCAGAAGGACAGAGTTACGAATTAGAAATTAGTTTCAAGTTGTATGGGGGTGCGAACAATGATTAACAATCAAAATCGCTATTGGAAGTATGGAGTTCTCTTGAATGGAATTTTCGTGATAGATTTGTGAATATTTGATACTCATTTAAATTGGATTTCCAACTATAAGATAACTGTTAAATTTCGGCAAATGCTATCTATTTGTCTGAAAAATATATGTAGAAAATATTTTTTAGGATTTCAAATAGGAGAATGTATTGTGTCATAAATTTTTTCTACTAGTTGAGATAGTGCCTCAGTGCTATGAAACTTGGGGCCTTGAGGCTAGATGAGAAAGTCTGGAATAACCTAGATGGTGTTAACGTGTGGCTTTCTGATAAACTTCTCGATGATGTGAGGGCACGGGAACTTGAGGATCGAGTTCAACATTCTTTTCTGTATGAGATTTGCAATGGGGTTTAGAATTAGGTAATATCTCTAATGGTTGTAATCTTCAATTTTGATGTTTTAATATAGTGAAATCTCCTACTTTTTGCAGTTGTTTGCCTTTATGTTAAGAGTTTTTCCAGTATATCTAATGTCATATTTTATATTTTAATTTCATCATCTTGTTCCAAATGTCTCAGGGTCCAGCAAGTGGTATCTAAGTAAGATTAGAGACAGTTGAAGATGCTAAGTGCGAAAATCGAGCTGGAGAAGTTCAATGGACTAACGACTTTAGATTTTGGAAAGTAAAGATGCAGACTTTGTTAGTCTTGTGCAGCCTAAAAGGAGTATTAGGAGGAGAAGGCCAGTCAACCTTGATAAGCAGAAAAGGTGGAAATGGTAAAAACTCTCGAAACTTAGCCCATGGACATAGAGATTGATAAGTCGAGGAGGCCTCCAAAGAAGTGACGACTTCTAGAGTCAGAACAAGCAAAGGATGTAATCAAGATCGCCTAAAAGAATTGTGATTCAAAGGGTAGTGATCTTGAGATGTTGAATCCATGTCAAAGTTGACTTGTTGACTTGTTGACTGGCCAACTGGAATCCTGCTGGAGTCATGACAAAATTGCACTTCAAAGAACTTGTGCAACACACGTGTAAGATGAGGTGGACCTATGAACGGCTGAGGCAAAGCATTTGGGAAGGGACTAGTCTTACTTGGCTTATACGATTCAAGGTAGAGATTTATCAGAATGTCTCCATAAGTCGGAATTTGAAAACTGTAAAACCTAATGTACTACGGAGCTATCCTCCTTGAAGAAATTGATGGCAAGCACCACGTTTGTGGTTATAGGAGTGAGAGGTTTAGGCCATCAGAGCAACATTACCATTCTACGTTCAAGGAGATCTTAGAAGTCAAATATGGGATACATAAGTTTGAATTCCATTTAATTGGTTATTTGTTCTTGGTAGAAACGGATATGTCCCCATTCCCAAATATGCTCAAGTTCAAACAGAAACAAGTGCTCAAGTCCTCAAGTGGGCGGATTGATTTCCTAAGTATTCGTTTGAGGTTAAACACATGAGGGGAAAGCGCAATGTCTTTGCAGACTTCCTGTCAAGAACAAGGATTGATTTTCTAAGTATTTGTTTGAGGTTAAACACATAAGGGGAAAGCGCAATGTAGACTTCCTCTCAAGAACAAAGCCAACGGATAAGCCAGTTTTACTAGTATTGCCTGTGATATGAATGTTCAATTCAGTTGCTGCCCAGCATGTAGCAGCAGGATTTCACTGGAGACCAGGGATGCTAGGGAGTTTTCAAGGAGATATTGCCCCAGAAGTTGGGAGAATTAGTTCAAACCAACTCTTTCTTCCAAAGATCCAAAGAATTGATTTGGGAATACCAACTTAAGGCCTTCCGAAACCATGGAGAGCTTAATCTCAGGTCATGTGGGTTGCATCCACAGTATCCGTTCATCCACACCCTCCACGATTTCCTTGATCTACCATTCCGTAAAGATCTTAAATAGTTATATTGGTATCTATGCCACAATTATTTCATAGGTATCCAGTTTCATACTCTTTCCATGGTCCAGTTTCTTAATAGCCAACCCCAACATGAAAGGATCTCCTATCCTCCTGAAGATGGAGAGATGTCCACCCACTTCATACAGTTTTTGGAGAGGTTCCATTCACTACAGCAATGGAAAACCATGTTCTATTTGGAATATGCCAAGGTCCAGCAACACCCAAATCATCGGAAGAACACTGTGGTCATATTCCATCAACTGTGGCACATGGAGCAACTGGAGAATGTAGTAACAGCGGAAAGAAGATGATATAACCTCCTGATAGCCAAGTGTTTTCAAACGAACTTATTTTGCCACTATCTAGAAGACCCTCTAATGTGACATCTGTGATTGTGAGGACGAATATCGAGAATTTCAAAGGATCATATGCCAGTACAACAGGAAATCCCTCGATCCATTTGGCTGCCTCCCCCTGAAGAAGTCCCATGGGATTATCCTAGTGATTTTACGGCCACTCGACCAGCGATGAGACAGGCCCTACGAGAGTATAATCGGAATCACCCAATCCCACCATTAGACTCACAAATGGATGAAGATTGAAGAGGTCACCTACTAAAAGAGTGAAGATTGAAGAGACCACCTAACATGTTTAGGTGGTGCTCGTGCACATTTAGGTTATATTTGTGCATGACCCAATTAGTCAGTCTTCAGCACTCTTCTTTGCCATACCAAGTCTTCCAGTCAGGGTTTAGTTCGCCTTGGATGGTGATTGACCATGTCTCCTTCTACCACCGCTCTTAGATAGTGAGTTGGCCTGCTTGTCCTGAAGCTCCAACAACAAGTGTTCACACGTATTATCCTCTGTGTTAGAGATGCTTTGTATTATTGTACTCTGTGACAAAGATGCTTTGTATTATTGTCATCTGTGACAGAGATGCTTTATATTATTGTCCTCTATGTCGGAGATGCTTTGTCCTGTAGTTTGAGTCATAGAGTCCTTTAGGCACATGGAAGTGTTAGAAAGGTGTTGTAAGCAATGACAAATATTAATAGTGTGCTCTATAAATACTTAGTTTCTCACATAAGTTGGGGATAAGAAAGAGCTTCCCAAAACCCCATTTGAGTCACCTACTAGCAAGGATGTACTAGAGTATGCTCTTTGCTTGTCTCATGGTGAGCATCATGTACATCTGAAACGGTTCCTCTACATCTGTCCGAGGTAATCTAAGTGTTCAAGAAGAGGATGATCCCCTCAAGGTAATTTAGGAGGCCCCGACTTGAGCGAATGCCTTGGGAGAATGGTTTAGATTCTCGTTGGGTATAAGATTCCTTTAGTTTGGATTATTCTCATCTTGATCACTTAGCCTCACCCCGTACTAGCCACTAGGTGAGGGACAGCAAGGAGGAGATAGATATATGATGACATAAAGCCAAACTCACAGGAGTAATGAATTAATCATTCATTTATTTAATGATTCAGTAACTCCGATAATCAATTTAACTATTTATGGGTTAAGCGTTGAGTAAAAAAAAAAAATGTATAATCTAACTGGTGTACTTTTATTACCAAAAAAAAAGAGATGTACTTATTCAATATCAATCTAGTATGACGTAAAACCATATATTAATTCCTGAAAATATATGAAATTGGGGCCAAAATATGATAATATCTCTCGACATATAATTAGTCCCTAATAATTCCTAGTAATAATGAGAGTAAATTTTAGCATATGTAATTGTTGATAGAATAAGAAACTTGATTCTTTTCATGGACTAAATATTCGTTGAGGCATATACGTATGTTCTTATGTTTGACTGATTTATTGATTTGAGATGATTGATGTTTCGGAAATTTTTAAAAAATTATTAGCAGGTTCTGTTGTGAAATATTCTAAATTTTAGACGAAGTTTTTGTTGAACTTTTGGGTTGTGAGACATATTCTCCCATGGTTCTAGCTGTTCGGGATCGTTTATATCGAGCTTGTGATCTACTTTTCCGGCCTCTCCTTCCATTGGATTGATGGTTTTTGCGAGTTTGCTAGACGTAGAACTCTCCAAGCAAACACTACTTTTAGCAATGGTGATGAAAATCGGAACAGCAAGGAAAATTCGATCCAGGACAAGGACTACATGGCCCCAGATCAGATTTTTCAGACCCGTTTCAAGTTTGATTCAGCAAATGGTAAATCCTGGCACAGATATGGAGATTCCTAGTACAAGGTTCCAGTGCTCTAGGGTTTGTAGTGGTAATCCCTTTTTGCCCCCACTGATCATAACTCTGTCAGAATTAATTTCATTACAAAAAAATCACAGCAAATGATCAATGAGTGAGCAGGAGGAGAAGAAATGGCACAATGCAAGATGGGAAAAAGGAGATGCAGCAGCAGCAGCAGAAAAGCACAAGGAAGATTATAGCCAAGCCATTTGCCGATTAGAAGATCTCAGTAATAGACTTGGACTCACCCGGTATCTTTCACTTCCCATCCCTTGAGGATCTCGACCCTGTGAAGAAGAGCCTCCTTCTGCATCTGAGCAGCCGGTGAGCTGAAATTCTCTTCTTTGTGTACGAAATCCATGGCAAGCTTATGGAAATCATCAAGTGTTACATCGTAAACGATCGGAAAAATCATCTTATCAACTGTGGACTCGCTGGATCTGACAATATGCGCGAGCTCCTGAAGGCAGCGCTCATTGGATGCATAATATTTGGAGAAGATGGGAACATAAATTCTGCAGTCGTTTATGACCTGCAAGATGTCATCATCCAGGGTATCCCTTTCCACCTCTTCCTCACTCTTTTCGTCTTCCTCATCCTCGTCCATGCCGATGAAAACCCGGAGTCCATTCTCTGCCATCACATGGTGAAGACAATCTGCGAGTCCTTGGCGTACATCAGTTCCGCCGTAGCTCAGAAAAACCTGGTAAACAGTCTTCTCCGGCATCATGCTAGAGCTTGCGGGTGTCATACGCCTTTGGATGATCCCAAGGGAAACAAGTTTCTTCTCGTAAATCTTGGTTTTGATTTGTTAAACGCTCCTCGGAGACTAGCCATACGGTTGATGCTAACGCTCACCGACAGCCCAACCTGATCTTTCTTTACTTTTTTTTATTAATCTATCCATTTATATTCAAAAATTTAATGAACTCTACTAACTCAATTTAAGTCTAGAAAATTCACTAGAAGGTAAAACTCTTCTAAAATAAATTCTTTCTATTCATAAAACTCGAATTTAAAATATTACTTAAGAAGAAAAAATATTTTATTATCTTAATTAATTCAATTGAATACTTTTACAATTTTTTTTATGGATTGGTCTTTCTTTACTATTATCCACCATCATTACTTTTTTTTAAATTTTTTATTTGTGGGTAAATATAATAGAGGAAAATTAAAAATAATGACAATTTTATGGAATTCTAGCTTAATAAAGTAGTTGTTCCAGAGAACTTTTTTGCCAGTCAAGTTTTCTTCTCTCATCGGTAACATCGGCGGATTTAATAAATAATATCTCTGAAATGAATTAAGATAATCTGATCGTGAATTTGACGATATCCAGACCTTTTATCACCCATAAACTTAACCCAGATTCCATCTTATATCATCGAATATGGGTATTCATTCAAAACTTTTACAGAGTAATAAAAATCTTAACACAGTAACTTAACAAGTGAATTTAATCAATAATTCTTCAGTCTCAAGTGAATAATAATATTATTGTACCAAATCTAATTTATTTTTTTTTGGGGCGGGGGTTCCAACTGTTTCATATTTGAATGTTTGTTCACACTTCTCCGTTTTCTTCCATTACACACAATATTAAAATAATTTAATGGACCCGCTCTCCATGTGCAAGTAATGACGAATCAATACACAATACTAAAAGTCAGTGTGTGGGACCAAATTCTTATAATAATGGTGTCCTCGATGCGAAGATTAGGCCAGTCGCTATCACCACTGTTGGCGATTGAGCATTGGGTCGTACTGAATTTTTTTAAAAAACTTAGTACTTTTTAAAATATTTACTAATGTACTATTTCTAAAACATTAATGGAGTTAGCGTTTTTATTTCAATAAAAAAACATCAACTTCTTTGTAAAATTTATAACAAAAAAAAATCAATATAGTTGATATTTTAATTTTTTATAGAACTGAAAATGCCAATAATATTTGCTTTTTTTATAGAATTGGCGTTTTCTATACAGGTAAAAAAATTTGTGATGGTTAATATTAAGAGTAAATGTTAAGTGTGTAATACAGAATAATCTCATTTTATAAATTTCTCTCTGATTTTTATATATATAAAATTTTTATAAATTTTTAAAAGTAAATTTTACAACTGTCGATACCTAAATGGTAATTTATATAAAGAATTCAAATGTGTTATACATTTAGTTTTGCTGCCGAATGTTTTGGGCTACAGTGTATTTCGGTATTTACTCAATGTATGACATATTTAAATTCGTTTTATAAATTACCATTCAGGTACGGATACTTGTAAAATTTACTTTTAAAAATTTATAAAAATTGTATACGTATAAAAATTTGAGAGAGATTTATAAAATGAGATTATTATGTATTACACACTTAACATTTACTCTTAATATTAGCAATTACAAGTTTTTTTTACTGTAGTGAAGTTGGCGTTTTCTTTGTTGCAAAAATTACAAAGAAAAACGCCAACGTACAGTGAAAACACCAACTTCATTGACGTTTTTGGAACGGTACTCCCGTAAAAAATATTATTTTTTAAGAAATTTTTTTTATAATTAACCGTACTTTTTCCCAATGCTCATTGGCGATTGCCGACCAAGCAATGAGATCCGACCATTTTTACGTGATGTCGATGCGCTTTCTCCACTTGTATGAGACGGGACCATATACATAAAATTGCGGTACATGGAGAACGATAATATGGCTGAATCATTTTCACCTTCTTCGTCTTGGCAAAGAGAGATGAGGATGAACATTTATATCAGGTGGTTGGAAGTGGCTTAGCAAAGGTCATTACTACTCCAACTGAGGGCATTGGTCGCCTCTAAGGCCTCCCCGACTTCTCCCGGCCCGAGGTAGCCTTCCAGTTATCAAAGATATTTTAAATTGGATACAGTTTACTGTGAATTTTTATGAGAAAGTATTGATACGTATAAGCAAAGTACTATTATTTTCTCTTAATAATTTACAACAAACTGGATTCAGTTAAGAATTTCTCTGATTATTATTAAAATTGTTGCTTTAGTTACCCAAATAAGAAGAAAAATGATCTAACATGCCAAGTTGTGTTATATAAAATTACATGATTGCCTCCCAAATATTTTATCAACTCCTGATTAGAAGCATCTGTCACTGGTATATACATACGTGTCTGTGTGTGTGTGTGTGTGTCTGTGTGTATATATATATATATATATATATATGCGGTGAAGATGTTAACTTCATCCATACAATAATCAGGAAAAAAAAATAGAATTATTGCTGAGAGGCTTGACCCTTGAGTCACGAAAAAAAAAAAGAATTATTGTGGGGTGAAGTGTAGGAAGGTTCATTTGTCTTTTTCGTTTGCAGACATGCTTGACCATTGAGTGAAGGGCGCACATTTTCCTCACTCTTGTCGGCCGCCCTTACATTTCCATTGATTACAAACAAAAACAAAGAATAAAAGCTAAGAAAACAAAGGTAGTGATCTGGCTTTGAATACACCAAAACTATGTATAATGAGATTAAAAATAATATTCTTTTTTCTTTTATGAATAAAAGGGAGAGTAGGGTAGCAATGATGAACTAATCATTCCGTTACGTAATGTTCGAGTTTTCATATTTCACATAGAATATATCAAATAAACTGAATAATCAGTACTAATGTAGAGCTAATCCGATTAACTCATACCAGTTTGATAAATCTTCACAATAACATTGATGTCAAAAGCACCAGAGAATCTCCCAAAGTTATTGTAGGCGATTTTGGTAATTTGTGAGATAATCAAGTTCGTGATGTAATTTGTCAATATGCTAAAAGTTAATACCTTTTCAGGTTTCTATCCATAAATAAAATGTCCCGTTTACGTCATGCCAGCTTCGTTAGTGCCACGGCATTGCAATATGACCTCCGTTAGTGTCACTTTGGTATTAATATCACGTTAGTTCTATTACTATCAAGTTACCCATGCCAGGGGTGGCAGTAAAAGAAGTGAAGGCCGTATTTTTATAAGCGATTTTTGAAGTTCGTGTTATATTTTGACTAGTTGCTAATAATCATTTCTTTTTATTTTGGATTGGCTGAGATGAACCGCAAAGGCCCGACCAATCTCGCTATCGTCCGAAAACCATGCTCCTGTCGCCTCGGAAGCTTGAGAAATACCTCGTATTAACGTCAAAGCTCGTCAGCCAGGCTTTTCTCAATTTCTGTTTCCAGCGTATTTCCTCTTGCTTTAGGCTTTCCTGTAATTGCAATGCCACTGATGCTCAAATGTATCAAGCTGGGCTGCGGGAGCTCCTTGATTCAAGATTGCTTGCAGGTGCCCAAACACTTCTCTGCAATGCCACCGTTTTCTTCACATGAATAATATATTAACATTTAAAATTTGTAATTATTCTCAACTTGCCATTCTTTTTTTTTAACATTTTAATATGAAAACAGATCTAACGATTAATAAGTAATTTCTCTTTCAAATATATCCTATGCCTACACAGTTTGACTTTGTAAAATTTTATTGACTTTTTTTCATTTTTACAATTTATCCATTAATTTTTATTTTCTTCCAAAGTTTGCATTTTTTCTATAAATTTTGTTGGTGTGTCATGATCTTTTAAGATTTTGAATAAATATTTCAAGTATTAGACTTTCAAATTTGAACTTGGAAATTCATCATAGATAGAGAATGTTGCTAACAGTTTAATATTGAACTTACAACCAAACAAAAAATGATTCATTATATGCAACGGAGTTGATATGAATAAGCTCCGTTAGTGTCACACCATTATCATATCATGGAGTTTTCTGAGTTCAAGGTGGCGATCGTCCCATCACCCCCTAAATCCATCCAGAATGATAAAGATTGTTTAATTTTTCTCAAGTCAATTGAGACCCATCTATAAGATGTACTACATCCATTTTACAATTCAACACATGAAGGATTCCGATCCATGATGTTGTTAGTCGTTGGATTGGAGGTTTTCTACATGACATTGGCCTCGGAAACAGTTATGAAGGCAGAACTCCAGAGAGTTTACTACACTGAAATTAGCCCGGGCTAAAGGAATAATGAATCTTGTCCTCAGAGTTGGCTCATAGGCCGTGACTTTTTGTATTCCATCCCGTCACGCGCTGAACTCAGTGGCTCGATGGCCGGTCCCTTTGGCAACGGAGATTCGTTTTTTTTTTTTTTGGTAGAATGGCAACGGAGATTCATTACCTCTTTGCTGGGGTCTAGCCAAATGTGATCCAGCATACCTACCAGAAGGTAACTATTGTGTTGACTATTTGGCAAAGTTAGCGTTGCCAGCGATTTTGGGGTCCACGTACTCTGGACTATGCCAGGTAAGATCTAAGTTCATTGATCCTGCTGATTTGTACGGATTTGCCGCCTCGTCTTTGCTATGTTTGATTTTAGTTTAATGCATTGGGCCCCACCCCGTTCCCCCCTAAAAAAAAAAAGGTGGACTTTCGAATTAAAAAAAGACGAAAGATGAACCCTTGTAGAGAGTAGTGCTGCAAGTGGGTCTCTTATTAAGGAATAAAAAATTAAGTCAATGTTTAATCGGTGGATCCAGCGAAGCAATCAGGGAAAGTGCAAGGGCTTTTCTTAAGCCCATGGAGACTCAATCCATCCTTCCATCCTGACAACTCAACATATCAAAGAGCTTCTCTACCCTAGAGACACCAGCTTTGACAACCATGCCGGAGGAGATGTACGAGGTGTTTCTGAATTTCAGCGGATCAGATACTCGCCAAGGCCTGGTCGATACTCTGTATCACTCCTTGACGGATGTCGGGATACGCGTTTTTCGGGATTCAGAAGGTCTTCATACGGGCGATCACATCTGGGAGCTTTATCAACATATCAAAGTCTGCCAAATCTACATTACCATTTTCTCCAAGAGTTATGCAACTAGATACTGGTGCCTCGAGGAACTTGCTCACATGGTGAAGTGGGAGAAATTACCAGCAGAGGGGAAAAGGATCATGCCCATTTTCTACGACGTAACCCCTGACAACGTTAAGCTTAGGGAAGAAGGAGGGTACGAGAAAGACCTGGCAGACATGGCGGCGCAGCCCAAGCACTCGGAGAAAGTGGAGATGTGGAAGGCTGCTCTCAAGTACGTCGGTGGGATCTCCGGAAAGTCCCTGGGAAAACAACTGTACGCCATTTCAACTTTTTAGCTTCTTCCGTTTTCCTTTCTATTTGTTTTTTTTTTTTCAGAAAAGAGATGAAAAGTACAACACTTCGAGTTCGATCATCTATCTCTCGCGTTTTCATTCTTATCACCTTTTTTTTTTCATTATCCATTTTTTTCCTTTTTCCTTTTGCATAAGCCTATTTTTGGACCCGACGTTTGAATTTTCAGTTTTTTTCTTTGTTTTCATTTTTGTCCTTTCATTTCATTATACATATACTACCTTTCCTGTGCTTTTTTGTTATGGTCTTTCTGTCGGTCAGCTGAGTTGATTTGAAATATAGAG
>JAOYND010007097.1:0-12747 GCA_025802135.1 Lagerstroemia fauriei | reverse complement strand
TATCCAAAATACAAATAATAATGGATGGACTTTCTCAAGAATAGATCATTGTCAAAATGAATTTGATTCTAGAAAATGAGGTAATGTGAACACATGACAGTGTTTACAAGAGGGAAATTAGGAATATTTATGTGGTGATCTAGGAGTAAACAAACAAAATATTTACATTACGTCTAATGAACTATGAATTGGTCTCATTAAAGAACTACAATCATCAAGTAAGCAATTAGGCAAATTAAAGACCATATCATGAATAATGGCTAATTATTTGTAGCAGGTACTATTATGAGGAAACAATAAAAGTTCTTGAGATAGAAGTTTGATAGCTGATATGGGAGTCAAATCACAAATCTACTAATAGTTTAGTTTTTTAGGTGGAAACATGCCAGGTGATGCAGCGGGGCGAGCGGGATCAACAATCGCGGATAGATCGAATCTCGTTGATTCACGCGAATGCCGAGGAAACGAAATCCAAGGGCTCATTGATTCACAAGGAATACCGAGAAGTTAGATATAAAATCCAAACCCGTTGATTCATAAAGAATACTGAGAATTGGAAGGATAACTGAGAGAAAAATCTCAACTTTTTATAAATAATCAATTGTCTTCCATACGAACTAGACTTACCTATTTATATGAAAAGAACATAATTCTAACATGATTTGATTTCTAAAATACTAATCTCAATGTCAATTCCCAAAACTTGCAACTGCAAGCAAAATCTGAGCAACTAGAAAGAAACAAAGCACCTATAAGTAATTCCCTCATCCTATTTTAAAGTTTTTGAAGCAAAGACAACATATTCGGAATTTGATAGAGACAATGCCTCCTTTTATGCCAATGAATAGCAAATTAAAATTGACACATAAATGGAGGATTCGAAACAAACATTTTGAGGAAAACGTTAATTTTGTCCTTAACTTTTTGGACTACGATCACATTTGACCTAAACCTTTTTTTGGATTGATTCAAGTCCTCAACATTTCAAATATTGTTCAGTTTTAGTCCTTTACATTATTTTTAATATTAAAAATATATTTTTAATTACAAATTAAATAATAAATGAAAATTTTAATGAAAAAGAAGATCAAATTCGACCATTACGGTTCAGTCAAGCAGTATCACAGACTGTTGATAATCTTCTCGATGATAGTTTATAGTAGAGTCCCCACTAACCCCTCTTTTCTTACATCAAGAGTTTCTCTATTTTTTATAATTGTAAAAATAATTTGTAATTAAAAAAATATTTTTAATATTAAAAACCTAATCACATTATTTTAATATTAAAAATAATGTAAAGGACTAAAACTGAACAATATTTGAAAGGTTGAGGTATAGAATCAACCCAAAAAACGGTTTAGGTCTATGAATATAGTCCAAAAGGTTGAGGGCCAAAACCAACTTTTTCCCAACATTTTATCATGCTTGATTCGACTAGCACTAATCATAAGCAATTGGAGGTATCCCTTTGGCAACATTCTTCACAATGTTCCCATAAAACCAAATAGAAAGACGCAGATCTATTTCCATAATTTTCTAGACTTCTCTGACTACTTCATCAAACCAAATAATCAAAGCTGCTAGTTCCTAAACAAGTAGCTGAAAATAGTTTAATATTTTACCCTCTAGGAATCGAACTAATAACTACAATCATTCAAATATTTTCTAAAAAAACACCAAGATATTTCTATCAATGCACATGAGAGGAAATTGCTAAAAGCATGACTAGTAGATGAAAAGTATTGAAGTGAAGATGAAGTTCCACAAATAAGTGGCTATAAATCATTGACCTAGAGACATCTATAATCACTGTCTATAATTCTTTATCTAGATCATCATCAAATTATTCTTTGCCGAAATTGCCAGTATATTTATTGATAGTGTCCTGTCGTTGTTTGAAAAAGGTCATCATCAATATTATTACCCAGTTGCATCAACATTTACATGCAATGCATCTTCTCAATCTAATGGTTCATCTATATAATCTTACATTTGAACCATTTGAATGATGTTACCCGTCTAATCTTGCTAATATGGTTCACCAATGGGACTCCGTTCTTTGAAATTAATTGTATGACCTTTGCAAGGATATTATAAAGGTTAGGAGAATGTGCTAGCTGTACAATTTTTATCAATCCCCAGGTTTTATTTCATTCATACAAAAGACTTGCTCGACTTAAGTTGGAAGCACAAAAGGATCACTCATAACCATTTTCTACTGGTTTTAACACTAACCAAGATCCCATTTGTCCATATTCCATTTGTAAATATGAAAACATGACTTATGTTGCAAATATTGTAGCTAGGTAATATCCATCACCATATTGTAAAAATCAATCTCCTCTAAGTTATGCTCTCCTTTAACCACAACATCACTATGTTGCATTTGGGGAGTCTTGTTATGATTTAGGTGTCAAATCTAACCCCCATTAACAATTAAAGAGCTTTGAGTAGAAATACCATCATTTTGAAAAATAAATTTTTAAAAAAAATTGTTCTTCCAAAACTAATTTATGAAATACTGTTATTAGATCGCGACATCATCACACGATCTAGTTTTAGCAATTGACCGCAGCTTGAAGGCGCGATATTTGAGCCATAAAATCATGGTTTTCAAGTGCGATCTATACTTGATCACTGGTTCTTTCAAAACTAATTCCTTCTTGTTAAATAAATGAATCGGGTTCATGTGGATACTACTGCTATGACCTCTATATATGTATGAGTTCTTATGAGCCTGGTCTATGGTAGAACTTGCGATGTTCTTCCTCCACTTCAGACAGTAAAGTGAAATTGGCGACCTAAGAAACAACATCATCAGAACTCCCTTTGAAGCTGCCAACCTTCTTCAGTTGCAAACAACAGCGAATCACTTTGTCGGAGGTGACCCTGCTCTGCTGTTCATTTCATTCCATCAATTCTTATCTTTGAAAAATTTAAACCAGGAGCATGCAGAATCCAAAGGACATCCACAGTCTCCTGATTGACATCAATTTCTCTTGTCTCAAAGGTGAGCTTCCCAATGCCAATTATGGCTGACTTTGCTTGCTTCAGCTAAGTTTACCTGTGGTCTCGTCTCTTTTTGATGTAATGCAAGTGGTGGAGCCTCAACATGACAGAGGACTCTGCTGAGTTTTTCTTTCCGTCATTCTTTGTTCATCTGATTTTTTTAGAAAGTCTACACAAAAATACATTAAAAATTAAGGCAATCCTTGGTAATATATGCTTGAGCAATAGAGACTTTTAGGTGTGTTTAATTGCAAACAAAATCCTCAAAATTTCTCGATAACCTAAAATATTAAAAATATAAAACATAAAAAATAATATAATAATAAGAAATGAAATAATTATAAAACAACCTCTCGTTGAAATACACCTGCCGCTATTGAACTGCCTACCTAATTCAACTTGACGTGGCAAGTAAACAATCAAGTGAACCATGATGATAAAAAAATGATGGTGGATATGTATGTCATCTCAAGTTTGCACAATATTATGATCATATCATGATTCAATTATTTCAATTTTCCTATTCACGACTTTAGATCATAATTTCTTTAAAAAATTGCCAACTTTGACAGTGCAGTAGATACATCCATTCCCAAAAAAGCATATGCAACCAATAGCAGCAGCTATAAACATATGTGATTGACTTGGTTTTTTATATCCTAAATCTTACCAATATCATGATTCACAATGCGTGAGAACTTGAACACATGTCTACAAGGTAATTTGATTTGTTCTAGCCACTCACAGAACTTCCATCACTCTTGTAGTGTAAATATAAGGGCTAATAACCTAATTGCACCGGTACTTTGACCGAATTCTCACTTTTAGCACGAACTTTTTCGTGTGACCTAGGAAGGCACGAACTTTAAAACTTTTGTCCCGTTTAGCACATCGTCAATTTTTCCGTCAATTGTCCTACGTGGCACGTTAATTACGCTGACGTGACAAACGACGACTGATGTGACCATGCCACATCAGAAAATACCGAGTTTACTCTTAAATACTGTTCATTAATTTAAAGTTATCGATGACAATTTTATAATTTTATCTTATTCTTCCCCTAAACGTCCCTCCCGCTTTCTAGAACCTCTATTATACTACAAGTTCCGAGTACCCAGTTCGAACCTATTCTTCTGTTAATTAATAAAATTTAAAATTTAAAGTAGATTAAATCGAGTAATTAACGTGCATTTAAATTAGTGAAGAGTATTAAGGGGTAAACTTGACATTTTCTTAAACGTATTTGACATGGCATTACCACATCAGTCGCCGTTAACGTGCCACGTAGTATAAGCCCGTTAGTTTTGACGGAAAAATAAAAGGCGTGCTAAATGGGACAAACATTTTAAAGTTCATGCCTTCCTAGGTCACGTGAAAAAATTCGTGCTAAAAGTGGGAATTTGGTCAAAGTACAGGCGCAATTTGGTTATTTGCCCTAAATATAACATGCTTGTGGAATCTAAAACTTATCACCATCTCATTGTAAATGTAACTACGTCCATATACCAAAGTCCTCAAAATCCATTCAAACCTTGACGTTATCCATAGTTTTCTTTTTAATATTCATTAGTCAAGATATTCTTGCATATGTTATTTTCACATGCATGACATCCAAATTGGTCATAGGTTCAAGATTTCCAATATGATAGCTCAAAAAATATGTTTCTTTGTCCAATTTAGTTCATGCTTAGCATGCTTTCTCCTCTACTGATCCGACTTCTCGAATATTATATTATTTATTTGTACTAGTTGTCCTAACACATCTTCTCTAGATAAGTTACGTTTCGGTCGGTATTTGGGCTCATCATCAAACTTTTGCTCGTTTTTCATAAATGTTCTAAATCCAAATATCTGTGATGACCCATAACACTATTTTTATCCATTTCATAATGTAAATAAGCATGTCTCCTTGATACAAACAAGTCAACTTTCCTTTCGTGCTTTACCCAAATAATATTACATAAGCCCAGATAGCCATTTATAGTCCATAACAATACCGCTTGAAATTGAAACTTCGCATCCTTACATGTGTCATATGTCTCCATGCCTTTATTCCATAACTCTTTCCAATTGTCAATTAACGATCACAAATGCACATCAATGTCATTATCAAGAGATTTCTTACCATGTATAAACAAACTTAACAAGATAAATGGCTCCTTCATGCATTTCCAAGGGGGCAATTTATATGGAATTAAAAATAAAGACTATGTACTATATAAGTTGTACTCATATTCCCAAAAGGATTGAAGCCATAGCTTGCAAGACCTAATAAAACATTACGAGAATCACTAGCGAACCAATCATATTCTGTATCAAAAGCTTGTTCATGCTATGCTGTCTAATGCCATTATCTTCAACACGCTTCTCCTTGTGCTGTCTCGTATCCTCTACTATCTCTTTAGACATGAATAAAAGTTGAAGTCTAGGCTTGGCACGAAAATATTATAGTACCTTATGGGGTATTTCTTACATTTAACAACGTTATACTTTCACTGTGGAGCACAACAATCGACAAGGGCGCCTACTGAGAATTTCATATTCATTCCAAAATACTGCGCAATCATTCTGTCATGCATCGATCTTTATATAACCAAGATTCATTAAATTTTTCACATCATAGTATGATTTTTGGAAGTGTCTCACCTGTTGGAAGAGTATCTTTGAATAACTCCAAGTGTTTATTAAATGTTTTATTACTGCAATTGGTCATTGATTTAATATGAATCATTTTCAAAAGGAATGACAACTTGGAGTACTTGAGCATCTGGGATATAACTCACAACTAACATTATTTAGAGCCTAGCAAATCTATCAACTTCACTTCATTACTGTATGCATTTTGATGGACATAATTTTATCTTGAAGATCATGTAAATGTACTTCTATGAAGATCCTATAACTTCACTAGAATATCACTATATCCACCATCATCTTGATCATCATAATTTTGTGTCTAATGCTTTCTTGTGGTGACATTATGACCAGTAAATTGAAATCGTTAACCATGAAGATACCAAGGATTGTTATTTTCCACAATTCCATGTAAAAGCAAATGCCTTTTAATGTCGGACAAGTACATTTTATAGAAGTTGATGCACTTTTTGTAGGGACAGCAAACTCTACTTCCTGATCCAGCATGTAGAGCTACAACGCACACAAACTCCTTATTCCCATCAACATACTCTTAGCAAAAATTATCCCCAAGTTTCACCCAACTTCTCTCCATTTTTCCTATAGTGATTGGCAAAACCTTCGTTAAATCCCCAAGTTTCAACCAACTTCTCTCCATTTTTCTTATAGTGATTGGCAAAACCTTCGTTAAAATATAAATCTAAAAAAAGAGTATAGAAATATGGAAGTGGAGAAAATTAGAGGAAGATGAAAGTTTAAATTATGTCTACTGTGTCAAGTAATTTTATGCTATGTATAATAGCAAGTTTCAACAACTAGGGACGGAAGAAGCAAGAAGCCTAAAATCAATGGCTACCAAGCACGGTGAGGAATTTATACCAACAGAACATAATTGACAACAATAGGAGCTAAATAAACAACAAATAAGCCGACTAAGACAACAGCCCCATGCAACAAATTGGATCAACAAGCAACCACTACAATACTCCCAAAACCCATCATGATACATAAACAAAGAAGAAGACTCACCCATGACTTTAATGATGTCTCCCATTAGCTGCTGCTATACATCTAGATATGTCTGTCTTAGCTCATTAAGCCTGTCAGCTCATTAAGTATCTCTTTCAGCTCCTAAGTTTCTAGATCATCTCTATCGAGTTCATTAGCTAATTAAGTATTCTCATTCAGTTTCTAAGTTCTTTAATGGATTTCTAAATGTCCAATAATAGCTCTATAGCAAAATTATAGCTCAACAATAGCAAAATAGTAATTACACTTACTGCTGCTAAATAGTAGCTAACTACAACTAACAACTGTAAAATAGCAACTAGCAGCAACTACAATACGTAAACAACGGCTGATAGCAAATGGATAATAATAAAGCAACAACTAACATCAATTGCAACCATTGTTTAGACAATAGCACAACAACAATGAGTATAATATGAACAATCATAAAATAACAATTAACAGTAGTCACAATGCCTAAGCAGTAGTTCACAACAATTCGATAGCAATAACTATAGTTATCAAACAATAGCAAAATTGCAACTAACGATAGCTAACAGCTAGGGGTATAAGAAAAAAAACTGGAAAATCAAAAACAAGAAAAAATCGACCGAGATCGACCCAAAAAAATCGGGTTTAGGGATCTTTCATTAAATTCGGGTGGTCTTTGAGGTCGTGAAAAATCGACCCTAGAAAGTCAAGGCCCAATCCAAAAACCCGTGGGTCGCCGAAAACGACCGAAATCATATGAAAAGTAAAATACCATTATAAGGAATTCATCTTATTATTAAATCTTGATCATAAAAAATGATAATTTAATGTTTAAAACTTGAATTTTGTTCCATATTTATACTATTTAACTTATTTTATACACCAAATATTTCCAATTAGTAATTTTTATTTATTAAAATGAATTTCATCTTATAATTTGTGTATGTAATCTATTATTTTAGTGAAATTCGGGACCCCGAAACAGCCAGACACTATAACGATTAGTTTTCCAAATGCTAAATGGCTCTCGGTTTGGTTTTTTACTTGAAAAAAATCGACTTAAGAAAATTTAGGCCCGAACATTTGGAGGAGAAACCCTCTCAACCGACCACTTTCACCCCTACTAATAGCAACTAAACAATAGTAAAAAAATAACTACAACATCTAAATAGCAATTAACAACAATTGGACAACAACAAACAGATATTGTCGAGTAGAGGCAGCTAGTAAGTCAAGGATCAATAGGACATTTTAGTGATCAAGAGCTAGGCAACATAGGAAATTGCAACAAACATCACTTCTAATTACTTAATGGTGAACCGAAGATCAACCATACATACATAACATTTATTATTGAAGGATGCAAGGGGATTGATAGTTTTTGGACACTGACCCACTTAGCACGTGAAGTCATGGCTTAGGATGAATTGCGATGGATTGAGGGGAGCCCCAGCGACAAATTGTAACAACTTCATCACAAACATGGGCTCAATAGGGGATGGCTCAATGGACCTGGTTTCGGTGAAATTCACTACTTAGGAAACTTCTTTCCTTATTGGCGTTTCATTGAACATAGGAAGGCAAGCTCGGTTTTAGTGAATAAGAAAGATGGGCATGGCGGGGCTTGATTTTGTGACAGGAAGGCTTGGGCAGAAGGCATGAAGATCGCTTGGAGGGTTTCAAGATCGCTTGCAGAGCTGTGAGCTTCCCCTATTAGAGTGCTATGGGAAACAAAAGAAAACGCCGTTGAAAGAGGATGGGAAAGAGAGGTTTTAATATGCTCTCGAGATTTGCAGAGTTTCAAGATAGAAAATGCCAACTATTAGGTCTTTCTTTTTTTATCGCCAATGGTAAAGAAATGTGAGCTGAGAGATGTTGAAGGGTGTGCCTGCCTATGGTTTGGGCCAAGTCATTAGAAACCCACACTAACTTGACATATTTCACTTACAGCTAAAATTATACAACAGTTATTTTGACAAAAAAATCATTTGTCGCAAAAAACTATATTATATATTATGATTAAATACTTTATCACTGTCTGTATTTGTCGCAAGCATACCATTAGTTTGATATAAAATATTTCAACTCAATCTATAATATGAACATTTTGTGATGAATAAACTTGTCAAAACATTAGACAATTATTATTTCGAATTTTCTAACTAGAGCAATCATGAACAAAAAATGTGATAACGTCACCCGTTGTCATAGAATTAACATCTTTTTTTACAAAAATATGATGACAAAGTACTTTTTATCACTAGTTCATAATTTTTGTGACAAAATAATCTTTTTACTAATATCATTTTTTGCGACCAAATTCTATTTGTGGCGTGAAAATTTGTCACAATGTTGAATTTTTCTTGCAGTAAATCAAACTTACACGTCATTCTTAATATTATCTTTTTAATTGTGAACTGTTGAACATACTTAATTCAAATATCTAATAATTGATTTGGTTAGGCCACTTTGGTGACTAACAAGTTTCGTATTTTAGACATTGAGGTAAGTAACTTTAAAGTACCAAAGATATAACCTTTATTGTGCATTTGAACTCTTATAATGCACAATTGTCTGCCAATGCAGAGGGGCCAAGTGGCAAAGTCCTCTTGTGGTAGTTCACTGGCAGGTTATCGACATTTAAAGGTAAATGGAATTAAACCAGTCCTTAGAATAACCTGCTTGCATCTGGCACCTAAGTTAGTCATACATCTAATTTCATTTTCATTGTAACTTATCGAGATGTCCAGCTAAATTTGGCACTGGTTATGGCCAAATAATTACTATCATCAACTTCCATTCTTTTGATGCTCAAGTTATATTTTTCTTATTCCAAGTCAAAATCAATTCTAACATAATACAATCATCATTATACTTTTTACATTAGCACAATAAAACATGAAATTTTAGCTCATAAATATGCAAAACATTAAGCTGAAGCAATTAAAATAGAATTTTCTTTGATGTGTTCTGCATCCTAAAGCATGCATGAAAGTCATCTTTATTGGTGAAATATGCTACAAATATAGTGTTTAAATTTTTATTTATCCTCTTTCTTCCACCCAAACTTCTTCGTTTAGTTTCACTAAGAGAAGGGGATCCAGCAACTAGGCCAATCATGGATTTGTTAAGTAAGGATTTTTTTCCATCGCGGTTTTGATTCTCCTAAAATATAAAACTAAAAATCAATTGTTAGGCGGAGGGAGAGGGAGTTTTTAAACACCTTTAACTTAATTTCCTTTACCCACATCTATTCATCAAGGTGTAGTGGACTACATGAAAACTATATATCATGATATGAATCTGATAAAATGTTAATAAATCCAATATAATTGCCATATTGAACATTAAATTAAAAATATTCTAACAACTTGTACCTATGATAGCTTTGGAATGGAGGAAGCTTTGAGTTGAGAGACGGAGTAAGTCATGATAAAAGGAGTAGAGACACCATAGCCAATGAAGTCATTATAGTAAGGAAATAGGAGGAATACCAAATGTGAAGAGATGAGAGTGTGCAGTTGATAAACTTTGTTTGGAGACTCAAAGTTCACGATATCTAAAGCATGGGACACGTTGAAACCTACACACCACATTGTTCCTTGGCACAGGCTCGGTGGTTCACAAGACATATCCCGAGAGCCTACATTGTGTCATGGCTAGCTATACACGACCGGTTGGCAACAAAAGCAGGACTTGCAAACTACGGATATTTGTTCGATTTGCAATGTGACTTCAGCCGGTTATAGACTAAAACAAGGGACAATCTTTTCTTCTCAGGCCCAATTACAAAACTTATTTTGGATAGCATCTTGGCCTCTTTCTCAACAGCCAGGGAGCTGGAACATGGAAAGATGAGTTTAATTTCACCTTAGCCAACAGGAAAGGGAAAAGCTTGGCGGCACTAATTTACAAACTAGCTTAGACCACCTATATTCACACTATCTAGAAGGAACACAACTCTAGCATAATTTAAAGTATCATGATGCTAGAGATCTTTTGTTATTGCTCAATTTTGTCCATTGTCAAAAGTAGATTAGCTTCTATTCTAGACATTAGTCAAAGGATTTCAATGAGTAGGCTCTATTTTCCTTAGTAGTTATAGGAATTGATGTAAATGCACTACGGCTGTTGCTTGAATACGATTCCATATATGAGAGTGCATGTAAGTATACGTATCAGAAGCAAGTAATAAAAAATGACTAGAGTATCATTCCCATGAGGACTCATTTCAATCCACTACTAAGCACTAAAATTGACACGATTGTATCCAACCCAAGTCAATCGAATAATGGAAGTAGAAACTAAATTGGAAAACAAGAATCAATCAATTAAAATATTCCTAGGGTTCACAACTTCCCTTATTCTAGTCCTGAGCCAAGTCCTTCTCTGATGTAATTAATTCCACCATGTTATTAACCCAGGTTGTAGGGTCTTCCCACTACCTCCTTACGCACCTCTCGATGTATCAAGAATGTAACTAAGCGGTAGACACTAACCCACTCTATCTTTGGCGATTAGTATTGAAAGGCCAACTAAACCAACTCTAATTGGCTATATAGGGTGCTTACCATCTCTCCATGCGCTCGCACAAATAACCTCACCTCTCGGCATAAATTAACCTAAACTATGCACTCTCTAACATGATTTTGATTCCCTCTTTCAAGGCTGATCTCAATCTCAAGATCATTCTCGTGGGTGATGAAACCAAAAGAAAGCATAAAGTACGAGAAATACATAAATAACACCTAGGAGGCGTACCTCGATAGAATCATACACTTGAGAGAAAAGAACATTAAAATATAGAAATAAGTTACATTGATTTCCTTAGGAATCTAGGCCTTTAGTTCAACATAATTGTATATACAAGAGTTGGAAGAAAAGACAACATCAAGAAAACAAGAAGGAAAGGTATAGAAGGAACTCTAAATAGTGGTGAAGTCGAAACTCTCGATCACGCCTCCAAGATCCTTAAGCACGCACCCTCCTTCTTGCTCCAAGTCTGCAGCCTTCCTTCGCTCTTGAACACAATAAAATATGCTGACTGATGGTGTAGAAGTTCTCTCCCCGATTATGCTGAGATGATGCCCTTTATATAGTGGAAGTGCTGGATCTATCGAGATATTTCCCGATCTTGAAAGCTGTCTGTTCTCTCGAGTCTTTAACTGCTTTCCTCTTTATTTTCATGCCACTAATTGCTGTAGCGAGTGTGGAAATTCAACTGGAAACTTTCCTGAGTCGTTGGGATCAAGAATGGGCAATTTCCTATTTTGAAACTGCGTGAGCTTGTGTGCCACCCAGTGGACCGTGGTCTAAGTCCTCCAATGCGTGAACTCTCTATAGACCGCGGTCCAAGTCCCCTGTTCACGTGAAGCTCTCAGTAGACCGTGGTTGCCCTCCTCTACTTTTAGCCGTGCTTGAGTTTCCTCTTCGGGGAGATTGCTCGAGTTTTCCTCGATTTCCTGCACAATAAAACACTCCTGGCAGTGTTTTTTCTAGAATTAAAGTTCAAAAACACAATATTTAACTTTCTAAATAAAATAATATGCAATTAACCTCTATATATGTGAAAAGTGGTCTAAAACTCGAATTTCTAAGTCAGAAATAGGCAAATAAATCACACAAATCATAGCATCAACAAATACGTCATGTGCATTTTGTAAAGTGAACTCACACGGCTAGGAAGGTATGAATGGAACCACTTTTCAAAAGAAGAGGTGTGTCAGAGAGTTCTTCGAATGAAAAGGTAAATGGAGTGAATTTTACACCTATTGATTTGGGAAGAGAAGTGCAAGCTTCCCATGGTAGCAAAAAGCGAGTGAGCAAGGAGTTGGTGGCCAAGGCGACAATAGATTTAGAGGCCCCACTGCTCTCTCTTTCATAGCGGCAATTGGAGCTCGGGCCATTGTGGTCAACAGCCACAGCTGTCGGTTTCAGTTTCATGGAGGCATGGAACATGTCCGAATCGCTCCTAGGACAGCTCAAAATCATCCGGTTCAACAATTTATAAAACAATAATAAATGAATGATTAGAAATTATAGTAAATTATAATCATAATGAATTTAAAAATAAAATAAATGCATTGTATTTAAACAATTATATAA
>JAOYND010006995.1:0-12749 GCA_025802135.1 Lagerstroemia fauriei | reverse complement strand
CGGGGGCGGGGTCGGGGGTGGGGACGGGCGGTGGGCGGACTGTGGCAGATCTGGAGCCGAGCTAGCCTTGTTGAAGCTTATGTAACATAAAAGCGAGGATCGACGCGTTTGAGACTGGTTTCCGCAGAAGGAGGGGAGAGGAGACGACTCACCGCCGGAGAAACGGACAGTGGACGAACAAGCCCCAGTGCAAAAGCCACCAACAACGGCGGTGGAGGTATATACGATCATAGTCGAGCAAGAACTGGTAACTGCTCGACTGGACTCGAGGAGAGTGAACCGACGCGCCCGCACGGAGCCGGACGCGCCTGCTGGAGGGGGCTTCTGTGACGGGAGAGCTGGAGAGTGTTTAGAGAGAGAGGCGTGAGGAGAGAGAAGTTGTCAAGCCGTTAAAGCGTGAGGAGAGAGATGCATCTGTATATGGGAAAGGGGGGACACAATCTATGTTATCTCGGTTGGTTTGAAAGAAACGGTTGACCATTATTATCGTATCGATAAACTGATAGTATACAACGGTGTCACTGACTTACTGTGTAGTAACACGAATTAGTACGGACTTTTTTATATTTCAAGACTTTTTATACACTTAATCAATCCGAGGTTACGCTTTTTTAACATGAAATAAAGGTTCACTAGAATTAGAATAAAATCTGGAATTTCTTGATTTTAAACAGATGATAATATTATTGACTTAAAATCTTTTATCTTTAAAAGCATTTTAGCGAAGGAAATATGAAATATAATTAAAAATTGTGAGTGACTTTTCAAGAAAGTACACCAATACCATAGGACTTAAGGGAGGGAAGGACTCAGAAGCCGGCAATCATGCTCAATAGAGTAAAATGAAGTATAAAAAGAGAATTTAGTATAGCTGGTACTGTTATTGATCTGATACTAAGAGATCGTGAGATCAATTTTACAAGTGAGATTTTCCGTGCTCCTTTATCCTCTCACTATCCCGTATTTCACCAAAAAAATCTATACGCATGCTTATTTGTGAATATACACACATTTACATACATACATATACATACACATACATACGTACGTACATACATACATGTTTGCAAGAGCTAATCAAAGTAACTAACATACCTTGTTCAAGAGGTCTGGCAACCCTCTTTCGTGCAACGTTTGATTTATGGGTGGGGTGGAGATGGAGACGACTATTTATATGGGTGGAGATGGAGACGACTATTATATATGGGCCGCGAGACGATGGGGGATAAGCTGTGTGAAGCTTCCTGGTAATTGTTATGTGCACCCATTTTACGTCATCATTAGCTGAAAAAGATAATGGTGCAAAACCGAAGAAATTTGTTAAATGGTAGATTTTAAGGAAAAGTAAAATGATATAACCTAGTAAAATTATGGATAGATAAGTAAATTGTATATAAGATTTTAAGAATTTTTTCGAGTTCGAAGGGATCATCCTAGGCTCACCTCATAAATCCATCTGTCGGTCTGTCATTTAAGTTGACTCATCAATTCTAATCCATGATATGATACCATCCGAATAGTAGAGAGTATTTTATGTAACGAATATATTTAAAAATAACTGAATTTTATTCATACTATATATATATATATATATATATAAACAGAGATATATACATCGTGGAAATTGAAGGAGAAGATCAGAAATCTTGACCTCCCTCCCAAGTCCCAAGTGTCTCATCTCGGTATTGTTTATTAAAATTTCTCTGATTGGTTGTTGTCTATGTGGGGCGCAGGAAATAGAAAGACTCTAAACAGTAATTTTTATAACGAATTTATTATATATGATTCACTAAATATTTACTCATTCATTGAAATTAGGTATTTTCCCTTTTTCTTTTTAGAAAGTAATTGCAAGAAAAAGATTTCTCTCGAAGAAGAGCAGCGAATCTCTTCTCTGGGAAAAATCTTCGATAATATGATGAAGAAAAATTAATTAAATTATTTTAATTAATATTAATTATAGTAACTGTATATGTAATTAGCACAAATTTATTGATTTGTTATATTTTAATTGATAATTATTTAAATTACGTGGTGAGATAGGATCACCTAAGAATTTCTCCAGCCTCAAACCATATGCCCATGACTGAATTAATGCGATGTTGAGGTTGAACGATATAGCAATTTTGCGCGAGAGAGTTTGATTAAACCGATGCCGCGGAGTTTGACGAATGATGAGGACAAAACAATTTTGCGCGAGAGAGTTTGGTTAAACCGATGCCGCGGAGTTTGACGAATGATGAGGACAAAACGGACAAATGCTGAGGTGGACGTCATATATATAGTCCACCAAGTCTACAGTGCAATTATTTAATGTAGAAAATTATTAAATGTTACAAAAATGAACCGGCATGGATTCATTATGATGATAACACAGTTATTTTCCTTTAAGTAAAATCTTAAATTTAAATTTATAAATAAAAAAATTATGTTGTGAGAGTTTTGCCCTTTCCTAGTGGATCGAACTGACTAAAACCTAGAGTAGTTGTAATTTCATTAGACTTTTGAATATCAATTAAAATACAAAGGAAAAAGAAACGTCATCTTCGTTTCTTTCATTCCATCGCATCTTATCGCATGAGACTAGTAATACGTGTTGTGTCTAAACGGATTCGTGTCAAAAGTATCTCAATCCGTATATGACTCGTTTATAAAAAGGTCAAAAACTTCAAATACGAACGCGACCCATTTAAAATCGGGTTGACACAATATGATACGTTTAACTCGTACAACTAAATGCCTATGATGTAATTGTAATTTTAACTTAATATGTTTAAATGGATAAATGAGTTTGACACATAGATACATAATTAAACGGGTTTAATTATGTCATGTCTGGTTACGTGGGTTCAATCCGGTTTAACCTGTTTATGTAAATGAGTTACATGGGTTAATCCATTTAGACACGAAACCTAAAAGACTCGTCTAACTCCGCATCTTATCGTGTCAGGTTATCGTATCGCGTTAAAAAATATCAGTTCATGTTTGATACCATCATAGCAGCAAAAAGCTAACTTGATTATTTATGTCCCGTGAGAGCAGAAAAGGTTGGAAAAAGTTAATTTGGATCTTATTTTTTTGAATTATATTTATATTTGATTTAAATTTTTTTGAGTTGGTTCAAGTTTTCAACCTTTTAAATATTATTTAGTTTTAGTCATTTATATTATTTTTAATATTAAAAAAATATTATTAGACTTTTTAATATTTAAAATATATCAAAACTAAAAAAAATCCCTCTCAACATTCTATTTGATTTTGACGAAAAAAATAATTTTAAAAAAAATGAAAAAGAAAAGGCGCGTACTCATCCTACATGTGCGTGGCAATTACCAAACCGGCGTTAGGGAGCACAAATCTCAGCCATTAGATTGCTTCCACATCAGCATCTTCAATAAGTTTAACAAATTCTTATTAATTCAGTTCGAATTCGAATTTCGTAGATTCACTAAGATATAAAGTTTGAATTCTCTTCATTTATAAGACTTTAACCTGAGATCTTATTTTGTGTGAAATATTTGATATTTCTAGTACATTAATCATATAAGTTCCTTACAATTATCAAAACTTGTAGACTCGTGCCAACAATTAGAAAGGAACAAGCAGACAACAACGCCGTGAGTTTGTTGTCACGATTCAGTTTCTTTCTTTTTTTTTCAATATCAAATTTTAAATCCTATGAATGAAAAAAATTACGAATCAGTATCTTTCTTTCTCAATCTCATATTTTAAATCCTGTGAACGAAAAATTTCACGATTAAAAGAGTTTTGATATCTAAAAGTTCTAAAAAAATAAATTGAATGAATAAATAAATGAAGAAAAATGATTATAAACGTCGAACTATCTGTTTTGAGAAAATAATTGATCGGCACTGAGGGAACTATCCAAACATTTATTTGCAACTGATTAATTAATTAAAAGAAATAGAAAATAAATTAGTTGGTCGGCACTGAATGAACTATTCAAACATTTATTTGTAACTCATTAATTAACTAAATGAAAATAAATGGAAACTCAAACGCGTCCACCATACCGTGGGTGTTTAACGTGCTTATGGTCTACGTTGTCTAACATGTAAGTGGCAGTGGTTCCTTGCTTCTACAGCTTTCTTATAATAGGGATTTTATGAATTTTTCGAATTTAGGAAGGGCGAACCCCGCTAAACTTTTAAATGTCCTTGGATGGACACAAAGACTAGAAGTCCCCTTCTCCTTCAATAAGAGGAAGCAGAGAAAAGAAAAAAGTGAGAAATTCGAGTCCATGAGAGGTTATAATTTTCCGACAGTGACAAAATTCCTAATTTCAGTAGCCATCTAAGATCACAAGACAAGTCATTAGTCTTAAGAATGTAGTTCAAATATAATAAAGATCCTTGATGGCCACTATTACAGGATGGAAACATAAGTAGAGATAACTTACGTTCTTTCTTTGGGCACGAAATTGTGCTAGAAAGACTTTAACTTAAAAAAAAATGACTAGAAAAATATATATTGATTTGGAAAGAAAGATAGTCGACTATCTATATAAACAGCCTACTATCAAGATAAGCAGCGATATATTTGATTTGAGAAGTCAAACAGTCGACTATCTGCATACACAGTCAACTGTCAACATAAGCACGAATATCAATAAACAATAATTGAATAGAACGATAGTCGACTATCTATATTTACAGTCAACTATCAACATAAGCAACGAATATCAATAAACAATAATTGAATAAACGTAAAACAATTGAAACTGTTACTGATTGTTGAGGCCTGTGGCAGTCATAGTTTCCTTGAAACTAATTTGCCCCCTCTCGGTCGTGCTGAGGATACGTGGGCGTCAATCTCTCAGGATACAACGACAGCAGAACCGTAAGTAGTATCGAACTTGAAGTTCCAAGGCAAACTGAACAGAGTCTGAACACTATTTGGAAAAATATGCACGAGAATCAGAGAGAGAGTTTTTGGTTTTCAGTTTGAAAACAGTGTGTTCAGCTTTGAGCAAACGGCTCAATTTATAAGGGGTCTGTCATTTAATGGTAATTAATTCGACTATTATACTACATTAATATTGTACTGTCGATCACACTGCATTAATACGACTGTTATAGTATTAATTCGACCGTTACACTTGAATTAAAACGGCCGTTACCGTATTAATATGACCGTTACAATTGTGTTAATACGGTCATTAAAATATGAATCACATTTGATTAATTCAAATTGATATGGTCGTTATGCCGCCTTGATTAATTTCGTTGAGAAACAATTTCTCATTCACAATTTAATTGCCATTTTCCAACAATATATACAAGTGTATGAACAATTAAAATGTAAAGTAATCTCGGAAAAGAGAAAGTATCCTAACTACCAAAATTAAAACCAAGATTATAGGAAATAAATATATATGAAATATCTCCACAAGTCCTTCCTAATACTTTTACTTACCTTAACTTTCACTTCCCTTAAATGAATTTTCTAAGTCCTCCTCTATCGGGACAAAATGTTTTTGATATATCTCGTTCATAATTCACCCAGCTTTGATCGTCCTTTAGGGTTATTTTCCCCCTCGGAGTGAGGAGGGTTATGGAAGAGAGGGGTGATGGAGGAGTGAATATAATTATTTATAACAATTGTTTGGAAAGTATTATCATAAGGGGTTATGGAGGAATGAATATTTAGTTTGATCGTTTTACCCTTTTTAATATAGGAAGGCCAAAACGAAATGAAGGAAACTAAGGGCAATATTGTCTGAAAATAACTGTTCTCTCTATAACACCCCAAATTATTTATATATCCTTTATATACAAGACTTTCACCTGTATAAATATATCCTTTATATTTTTTTTTTGGTTTGCACCACGCAGCATTTCCGAGCCAACCGAAGCGCACCTCGAGACTAATCTACGGTCGGGCCGGGATTCCAGAGAAAACTCCCGTCTACCCTCCCAACCTGAGATTCGATCCTTGGATCACCCATTTGGGGGAATATTATAAATAAATAAGATTCAATTATTTTTAGGGTATTTTTTATTTTAGGATTTTATAAAAAAAAAATTAAATATCTGAATCTTCTCTTATTTATTTACTATAATGTGTCCCATACTACGTAAGCAATTATCAATTATACATTTTATTATAAAAATTTAAGGTGACCAAAGAGATACAGAGATGCTAAAAGAAATAAAATTAAAGGTTAGATATTTAGAGTAAATAAAAAGGGAATCATTCAAATCAAATAAAAATGATACAAAATCAGGGAATTGGGAGAGCTTCCGGTGAATAAAGTAGATTTTTTAATGAAAATTTAGAATGCTGTAAACAATTGAAAAATTTTAAAAGAATGAAATGAGATTGTATGATTAAGAGAATTTTGGTAAACAATTGAGAAAATCGCTGAAATAGTTAATAAAATATGAGAAATTAATAAAATTGATAAGTATATAAAATTAAGAAAATAGTGAAAAAATTATTTTCATATATTCTATTATTTGATTTTAAATTAAAATTGACCAATTATAAGCTAAATTTGATTGAGGACATATTTGAAACTTGAAAATGATACCAAAATTGTCTTATGTTTGCTTAAAGTGGTAAGAGATGAAACATTTTTTTTTTATAACCAAAGTATCTGAGCGCCTTCCGGACCCGACTAGCAATGGTTGCGACACCTCCTCTCCGGGGCACACTCAATAGCCCACAAGCCACGTGTACTGGGTAAACTAGGCGAACCTAATAGGCTCGAGAATTATAAAACCTCCACCCACGAGGAAACACCCCTTGGCATGTGTCTCTTGGGATTAGAACTCGTGAGGTCTAGGTAAGTGTACTGAAATTCTGAAAATAATAATAAAAATCCTTTTCATATCTTTCATTATTTTATTCTAAAGTAAATTTGACCAATTATAAACTAAATTTGAATAATGACATTTTTAAAATTTGAAAATGAAACCGAAATTATTTTGAGTTTGCTTAAAGTAATAGAAAAGAGATAAGATATACACAATACACTAACAAAATAGATTAATTCCTTGGGAGTTATTTCGTTGATTAGAAACCTCTGGGATTTTTCAAATCATCCTAGCAAAGATACAACCAGCAAAATGATGATTGAAAACATCTGGTCCTGATAAATATAATGGACGAGGAAGGGTATTAGAGCCCATTCTCCATAAATGGAGTTTAACGACTCGTGGATCTTGAGGTTCCATAGGGTTTTTTTTTTCCAAAAAGACCCATTTTCACGTTGAAATCGGCATTTTTGATCAACTAATTAAAATGTTTCAACTGAAAAGTTAAATGTCAATGGCCCGGTAATGTAGTGTTTATCGTAATGTGACTTTCTCATGTATTTTCCATTAAAATTAGCCCTAATTCCCGATCCCGTAGTTTTTTTCTCCCCTCAGCATTTTAAAATGTATTCGCATCCCAGTAATAATAAAATTTAAAAAAAAAGCTTTAAAATAAGCCTTCCAGAGGTAAGTCATTGACGAAGCTGCACAGCAGCCACACACGCAGATGCAGGCCTTCTTTGTAAGCCGAAATCCCAATTTTTTTTTGGTAGAATGGGGTGGTATTTTATTCCATGCAGAGAGTCTTACTACAAGTCAGTAGGCACATAGCCAGCGCTGCAACTAACATTTATGGGAACATGTCCTCCCATGGTATCGAACAAAAGTAGCCCTCCCACGCCCGGTGGAGGTCTGTCCAAAAGCTTAAACCTACTATAGAAATCTCTCGCTAATCTAGCTAGATAGTCCGCAACTCCATTGGCTTCACGGTAGGTATGCTTCACCTCGAGCCGCCTGAAACTCCGAGCTAGCATCCTGCATTCAATAATAATAGGTCTGAGTATCAGATTCTGGTTTGAGGAATTAATGACAACTAAGGCATCTAATTCCACCAATATAGAATCAAAACTCATGTCCCTGTCAATAATGAGCCCGTCAAGCACGGCCCACATCTCTGCTAGCAAACTGTTGGCTGTTCCCAGGTGCCTCACGAAGCCTCGAAGCCATTCCCCACCGTCTCCTCGGATAACTCCTCCTGCTCTCGATCTTCCCGGCCATCCCAATGCTGAGCCATCTGTATTCAACTTTACCCACCCTAGGGGAGGTGGGCCGAAATCCCAAATTTACCCCAAACTAAGCCCACATTGACCAATCCTGATTCCCGAAAGCCACGGCCCCATAATCAATTATTCATTCTCCTACTCAAAGCCCTCCCAAACGATAGAGTCTTGTATGTAACAGGTATATTACATGACAGTACTGACGTGGTGTTATAAATTAATAGAATTTAATTATTTTTAGGATTTTTAATAAAATTTAAAAGAAAAAATATCATAAAAAATAATTTAATTTGATTGGCTTATGACATCACATAAGCATTGCTACGTGGTATACCTGTTATATATAAGACTTTCGCCTACCAACCAGCCATAACCAATCACCATTTATAAAATATAATGACAATCTTGAATATTTCGCTAACAACTCGTTTTATTCTAAAAGTCTAAACTATTAAGTTGAGACACCCAATCCTCTTATAAACAATGATCGTTACCATTTATTGTCCAATGTGGAATTTATTCTCGACAATGAGGAAACTCTCAAACTTGAGACCTTGAATAGCTCGACAGGATAGAATAAGAATTCATAACGCGTAAAATTTGGATTTTATATGGAAAATCTCGAGTTTGAGATCAAACCGTTTTTAGCTATAAAGAATGAGCTTGGATTTCATATCTTTGCTTTTGTATTTTTCAAAGGTCGAAAGGGAGTCAAGAGGGACAGACAGAGGGACGTCGACAAAAACAGTGGCTTACGGTCTTACCTTACAATGACACAGTGAGAAATAATCAATTAAATTATTTTAATTAGTAATAATTATGATAATTACTCAGATGATTAATATTAATTAATTAATTTATTATATTTTAATTAATATTTTCTCATATAACATAATTCTCGAGAAGGAGAGAATAGAGATCCGGTTTTAGGATTTGGTCTGGATGAAGCCCCAACAGGGCTCCCCTTGGGCCTCTCCCTTTTTTATGGTCACGACAGACTCTCTCAATTAAATTAAAAATAAATTAAATTAAGATGACGCCGCCGACTAGGGCTGTTCAAAAAAACCATTAAACCTGATCGAACCGGTTAACCGAACCGAACCGAACAAAAAATAACCGAATCATTCGAACCGGTTCTCTAATGGTTCAGATTTTTTGCTGAGAAGTGGTTCGGTTATTTGCGGTTAACCAAACCAAACCGTTTTCCAATTAATAATTAAATAAAATAAAAAAATTAAATTTAAAATATACAATTTTGAATAAAAATATATGCTTTACTTAATTTTTGCGGTTCAGTTCAAAAATTAACCGAACCGAACCGAACCGATTGTGCTTTTATAGTGAATTTTGAACAAAAATATATGTTTTGCTTACTTTTTTGCGGTTCGGTTCAGACTAATTGTGCTTTTATAGTGAATTTTATTTATTTAAATAAAAAACCGGTTAACCGAACCGTTTGAACCGGTTTTAAACAATTCAGTTTTTTCTTCCTCAAATGGTTACCCGAACCACATTTCCAGTTCGGTTCGGTTCGGAATGGTTTTTCGAACCGAACCGAACCATGAACACCCTTACCGCCGACCACTCCATCTTCCCTCCCAAGATGTAATCATCACCCACCCTGGGCCAACCTCCGGTCCACCAAACTCATGTCATCCGGATTCGGATGGTTGAATATTTCTTTCATTTGAATAAGATTTTGAATTTAGTTGGGACTCATTAAACTTCCAATATCAAATAATAGATATTAAAAAAAATCATTGGTTTGAATCGGTCGATTGTCGATCTAATATACTTAAGATACTTGCTCAAGACCTAACTCAGCAGGCTTGATATGGTCAAGTCGGGCAGGATGACTCGATCTAGCCCTTTGACGATCAAGTTGGATGTATAACATAATAATAGACCGGTAAAAATAGAGATTCTCGTAACATACTTCACCTGTAATGTAATGTGACATACTTGTAAAGAATGCGAAAAGCAAACATCGAGCACCTGTCAGTGAGAGGTGAACAGACAATTACACCCGCGAACTCCCCCCCCCAAACTTTGTCGAAGAGAAAGGACATAACCATTGGGGCCTGGAGCTTTATTCCCACTCTGAGAGATTTGCCTCCGCAAAAGATGATGGAGATTATCTTCCACTGTACTCTAAAGATAAATCAATATACAATTCTCTTCTTCGGTTCTCTCTCTGTTGTCAAGTCGAACTCTATCATCCATAAGATAGTCTCTAGGAGCCTTTGATTTCCCATACTTCTCCCGCCAACTGTAACACACTTTTGTTTTGGGGGACCAACAAGAGGAATAGGCTTGTCAAAGTTTAACTGAATTGAGCTGGCAGTTCTTGAGGGACCCAAAAGAATAGGCTTGTCAATGTATACCACCTGACATCTAGAAACCCAATGGATCTTAGCTAATTCAGGTTTGAGCTGGGTCGGTCCACTTCCAATAAGAATTATTTTCATCCATGAGATCTGAACCTGAGACCTTATCTAAAAAAAAGTGATGAATTATCATCTCAACTAACTAGCGGTGGTTAATTTATCAAATCTTCAACAAGGAGTCATCTTCTGATCTATAAACATGGGGAAGTTGCTTTTTCCTGTTGGGCCAAGTTGCATAAACCAGGATGTTATGCAACATTTGTTGAGCTTGCGAGCCCATGTTACTCTATCGGGGCCCAAGTTCTGCGGATGTTCTCTAATCACAAGCTCCATTTACAACCAAACTAAACAATTTCTTTTGATCAGTAAACTAAACAATTTCTTAGTAAAATTAAAAGAATTCATCTTCAAACCAAAAAAAAAAGTATCCATGGAACTGCCACGGTTTGTTTAATGTTTGTTAGGTTTAGAAAAGCTCATGAAGAGACCAAGTAAGCCCACAAGAGCCCATGATGTAATAGTGTGATTGCAATCCCACATTGATAAGGAAAGGCAATTTTAAAGGGTTTATAAGCATGAAGTGTTTATATGGTGAGCAACCTCTTTAGCTATTTAGGGTGTAAATCATTGGGTTTTGCCATTTCCGGTAATTTTTTTTTGTTTCCTTCAATAAACCGGCCTAGGATTCCTTTTGTCTCTTGGGATTCCAATTGGGCGATTTAAGCATTAATCGGCCGAATTAAGAGTGTTTTAAGGCATGCATTAATAGCCGGCCTTAATAAGGGCTCTTAATGTCCAGTTTAGCCCTTTAAATGGCCGGTTCGATGCATTTAGAAAATATTTATGTAGTTCAGCATTAGATTGCAATTTATTTTTACAACGAGGAGTTGATTCTCCCCGGACCCATAAACACCTTACAAGCCCATTAATTCAGGTCAGTCCATGGGTATATCGCGTGACAGTACTGACATGATGTTACCAAACCAATAAAATTTAACCATTTAAAGATTTTTTTTAAAAAAATCCTAAAAACAAAAAAGAAAACTCTAAAAATAACCGAATTCTATTAATTTATAACACCATGTTAACAGTGCATGCATTAGGCACAGGACTTTCTCCTCTTCCAGAACCAGCAATAAATTTTACAAAAACAAAAAGAAAAAAAAATGGAATGAAAGTCCAGTGGCTCCTTACAGGAATTGCGCTAACCTGTGAAGAAGATTTGGAGTGGGAGAAGAAGCATTTTTTTATCGGGCCACTTGGCCCGCCCCATAACAAGGATCACATACATACAATTGCAAAGACTAAATAATAAGCTAATTGTAAGTCAAATTCCCATCCAAATTTATTTTGGGCTTTTGAATCCTGGCCGAAACTGGGAAGGGCCCACAGAAAAAACCCAAATTCACAACTAGCTGAACAAAATTTTTCGACAAAGAAGAAAACGTGGCCTAAGATTAAACCTTCGGTCCAACGTGCTCTGAATCTTTCAAATTTTTTGAGGAGTTTAAGGCTTTAAGCCTTGCCTTGTGTGTGAATCATGTCTGCGGCTGTGTTAGTGTGTGAGGTTAAAGCCTTTTTTTTTTTTTTTTTAAATCTGGCTATCGGGCCGGCACAGCCCGATAATGGCGTGGCCTGGCACGCCCATAAAATTAAATAGGTCGTGCCAGCCCGGCCCAATAACTTCCTAACCCTATAATGCCTAGCCCGGGCACGGTATTTCGGGCCTTGCCCATGTCTGGCTATCGGGCTGGGTTAAAATCTGCAACCGCTAAGTTGGAGTCGTTTGACTGCATACAACCCACTAGCAGAGGAAAAAAGCACCATCGAAAGTCAAAAAATGAAATAAATCAGTTGGAGTCAATATTGAGTGTGTATTATATAACGAATTAATTGTACAGATTATCATTCGGATTTTTCAATATATATATATATATATATATTTTGCCATCAAACAATCAAACTATACTCCATCGACCAGCAGACCAGTCAATATTCAATGTGTATTATATAACAAATTAATTGTATAGATTATTATTTGGATTTTTACATTATAAAGTTAATTATTAAAAATTATAAGAATTTTACACTTGTGAATATTTTAAAAAAATTTACATAATTAATTTATTATGTATTACATACTAAATACTTGCTCAGTTATTGTTTTGTCAACAATGATGGTTGACCCCCGACTAGAGATGGCAAAAGTGACCCGACCCGGCCCAACGCTCAATGGGGCGGGTAAAAACCCGACCGTGCACGGGGTGGAGCGGATCTGGGTCTGTCATTGGACTAGCCCGCCC
>JAOYND010006895.1:0-12751 GCA_025802135.1 Lagerstroemia fauriei | reverse complement strand
CTTGTCAGTGTTAATTGTGTTTTGCAGTCCATTTCGACATGTGACTCATTTCTTCTCAATCACTTTCGCTGCTTTTAGTCACATCCCATTTTCATGATTGGAGCACGTCGCATCAACCAATGACCATGAATTCGACCACTGATTATCTAACCTATTAATAAAAAATATCAGATTATCTTTCTGTTTATATTAATAATATTCACTTAATAAAAATAATGTAGCACTTATTCTTAACATGTTAAATAATTATTAATAGAGTTTACTATATCTTTCTTTTTTGGTCTATACCACTGGTATATTTAGAATTCCAATGGATCCTGAATATTTCGATTCGAGCTAGTGTGTCCACAAGGGGGAAAACTGTCATAAGATGAATTCTCTCTAGTTATAAAATTTAAATATGCTAATTTTTTTTTCGTACTTTAGTATCTTTGAAGAAAGGGGGGAAGGCTCAAGCTGTTATGCAATCTCTTGATTTTCTCATTCTAATAAATTTATTTTTTCCGTACAGGTTAAAAATAAGAATAAAGAGATACGAGAATTATATTGTTCAAAATCAAATTCAAAATTATTTTTAGTATTAAATCAAGAATGATACCTTAATACTAACATTCTTTTTTCAATATTTTTACTCTCTTTTATTTTATTTTAAATTTCTTCGTCATAATCAAGCCTGATCATCCTGCCCTAACCACCTATTCTGGAAACATAATTTAAGTTTGTTGTACTTATATTCCCAAAATCTCCTAACTGGAAGCATAACATAACTTACACACGTGACGTGGTCCGAACAATATGCTAACTCATGTATAAAGTGTATTAACGTGATTCACATGCGCACTCTTTGATGGGTCCGGAGTCAGGACAATCATAGAATTTCACGGGCACGAGCATTGATCACTGAGAAAGAACTTATTCCAAAAAAAGAGAAGAGAGAGATTACTGAAGAAAGAGCATCCAACATCTATTATGGGGAAAAGTCTAATCCATGGCAGCTGTGGAGATCGCGACCCCGCATCATTTTGATCAGCCTTAAAGTCTCTGCCCCGACAGCATTTTCGGTACGACTTTAGAAAATTTGTTCGGTGATCAAAACTTTATAAAAAAAAGTAATATTATAAATTTAAATTTATAAAATAGAATAATTTAATAAAAATTAGATAAAAAATTTATATAGTATCCGGTAAATTTTCTTGAATTTAGTAATTCATCTCTGGAAGTGGGCTGCATTGTCCTTTATTTGATATTAACACTTAAGATATATGAGTTTAACTATAATTAATAGGACACCTTATCTTTTTATTCCACTTCCTCCTGCATTTTCACGAGCTTTTTTTTGTAATCAGAAAAAACGAAAGAAAATCCCAGTCCCCTCCTATATATGATGATCTGGTGCGGGTACCCTATTTTTTCATAATACTAGTTCCTAACTTTTGAATCCGAACTCTATCCTGTAGAATTAGGCCTGTTGGAACTTGTCATTTTCACTTCTCGTTACAATAGGTTTGCAAATATATATCTATGATCTTTGCGTTTCATAATTAAGCGATTTAATTTATGATAAATTTTTATAATTCTAATTTAGTTATTATTAGTTTAATATAACGGTATAGTATTTAGTAAATATTTGTTGAATTTATATAAATTTTGATACGCTTCATTATTATTTATTATTCTTCTGTAAATTCTATTGATATTTTAAGTAAATAAATGGAATTATGTTATGTACAATAAAAAATTATCAAGTTAGGAGTTTAAGGGTATAGACAACACGAGAATTAATAAGGAACGATGAAATTATCGCCGTTTAAGTATATAATCGATTCCGGTTCCGAGAATTTTATGGTTGGAACTAGAACCGGAATCTATTGTAATCGGTTTCTTATGTTGTTACCCGGACCCTACCCGAATGTCATTAGTATCTACTAGTAACCTACCCTATCGGATAGGTTTTAGCAGGTTCCGGTTCTACCCAGTACCCATGCACATCCCATATGCTAGTTATAAGAGAGATTCTTTTGTATAACGGACATATTATGACAGTGCTTATCTAATACGCAAATCAATGAGATTAAGTTATTTTTATATTTTTATAGAAATATAAAAATAAAAAATAATCATGCAATAACTGAATCTTATTGATTTATTATAATACGTAAGCACTGTTATATATATAGTATACTCGTTACGTGAAACACTTTTTCCCGTTATAAATATTTGAAAGGAATACGTAGTGACGAATAAGAAAAGGGTGGTGATGAAATTAATTTCATACAGCTGTATAGTTTCACTGAAGAAAGAAGACATATACAGGTTCAGGACATTATCAAATTCATGATGATAGTCTAGTCCCCCACCAACGATACGGGTCGAGGTCGATATTTCTGTATAAAGATTTTGAACTGTCTAGCTCGCCGGTCCTTTTATTGTAGATCTGTTTCGCGGTCGGAAATTGTCTGTACAATAAGATCGAATATGGTCGGGGATCTTGTGTCCTCTGGGTTGAAAGCAATTGATGATCCGAAGGAAGATTTGCACCCAACCAGCAGTCGACAAGTTATTCTCAAACGGGACAGTGGGGTGGTCGATGCTTTTAGCTTTGTGGACGAAAACCTACAAACTAAGCACCAACATGCATGTGGAGAAAGTCTGGTATGTAACAGATATACCACTTGACAGTATTTATATGATATTACATGGTTGAGATGGTAGAGCGCATCTTTCTCTTAAGTAAGGTTTCCGGTTCAAGTCTTGTGAATTGAGAGAATTTAACTCGGCAGAGTTTTACTCCATTATGGGCTCATTTGGCTGGAACTGGATTAGTTATGGCCCGTTAGACACGTTGAACTTCTGAATACCAGTAATGCACAAAAAAAAATAATGATCATTTATTTCTACTGTTGTTTTCTATTTTATTATTATTTTAGGGTTTTATAAAATATCTTAAATTAACTTAATTTTACTGGTTTGTAAAATCATGTGAACATGATCACGTGGTATACCATTACACAGAAGAGACACTGATATTTAACATGTATCGGTTTACGTAACAACGTCTCTCTTAAATAGGATCGCATTTACTAGTCTTTATTTAGAAAAATTCTACTGCTAAGGATTGAAAGGCGTAAACCGAAATTATTCAAAATTCATTTAATTCCTAGATATAGATGCATAAAAATAAATAAAACTACCATGAGGCTTCTCTGTTTTGCTAAACTCGATAATAATATATGCTGGTTGAGATAGTTTGACACATTTTCTTCTTAAATAATTACGGTCTTTTATTGAAATTTATAGATAAAAAAATTTCAGGTTGGCGTGAATTTTATGAGTTGAGTAGAATCGAAAGACAAACATCTAACGCCGAGAGATCCATATCAATCCATAAATCAATTTCATGGCAAGTTGGGAGATCATTATTTCAATTTCGGCCCTAGCTGCTTAACTTTAGCCTCGTACCGATCATGAGGTGACCTACCATGGACCACGGTCGCATGAACTAATGCTAGCTGCAGCACCAATGACGCTGCGGTAGATCGATAATTGAGTCGGGAACATCGACTTTTATTCATGGAGGAGAAATGGAAGTTGAGATATCACATCTCATGGAAAAAAATCGAGTTTAAGAGCCAAAAGATGCAGTCAGTTTTAAGAGCTACGATTGGTTCTATGTTATGCAGGGATGAATTTAAAAAAATCGAGTTAAGAGTGAAATAACATAATCCAGTAAAAATATAAATAAGATTATTAAATTTTGTACAAAATTTTATGGGTTTTCCCGAGTTTGGGGGTTTTTGCTCCTTCTTGAATTCACTCAATTCTTTCATGATATTATCCGGAAAGGCATGGCAATTACCAAAGGAAGCAGTCTACTGCTTTCAGACCTTCTCTCGAGTGATCTAGCGAGTTTAATGTTCCATATTTGAATCTTGTCCACGTATTTATTTCAAAATATTTAGTAGATGCGTATTATTTGGATTAGGCTTAGAAGACACTAACTTCTGTTAGCTACATTAACCCTCTGGCTGTGGCGGTACTCTTTTTGGGACCAATATTTGTGCTACTTGTTCGATCCGTCTGATTTGTCAATGTACTGGTGTAAAACATACACAGGTGTGGAAACTATCTATCACCAAAGAGGTGAAATGCTAGTTTAGACCTCACTTTCATTCGATTTGGGGAGGTTGAAATCCCACACTCGAGTCTCATATTCTAAGCAATATTGTCAGAAAAGGCTTTCAAACTTATAGTTTAGTGGTTGCCGACTTCTACAACTACACTTAAACCTTTGGCGGTGCTACGTTGACCGTATCAATATTGGTACCGGTTATTCAATTGGTATGATATGCTCGCAGTCGAATACGAAAACTCGAAAATCACATAGTGAGGATAACTGGGTAGTCACTTTTTTGTCATCCTTTTACTGGTAAAAAAAAGCGTTGGAACTATGTGGATTTATAAATATTTGATGATAATCCTCAAAGTGATAACACCTAAGATTAATTTAAAGACTTATATATAACCGGGATATCACGTGGTAGCATTGAAGTAATAAAAAGAAAAGTAAGGATGAAAACCCTAACAATCATAAGCAAAAGTTATAAGACGCAGAAGGCACCCTAAGAAAGCATCTAAAGAAACCCCTCTCCTTCGCATGAAAACCCTAACCATCACTTAAAAGATAAGTAACGTGCACAGATTGGGCCATTGGGCCGAAAAGTGGGCCGAAGAAATAGGTGGAGCCCAGAACTATTGGGCCTTGACTCTCGGCCCATTTTTGCCTTACCATTGCACATTAGCCCAGTGGGCTGGGCTTCCCTGTGTTATATCCTCTGCATTTGGGCATTAGTTTTTTTAATTATTGGAGAAACAATCTTACGAGCGAAAAAAATTCTCAAGTGACAATACTAATAAATAAAATCTAAAAAATAAAACATTACTTTAAAAATAATTGATTTCTATTGATTGATATCATCAAGTACGATCAAAGGGGTTAGTCCGAGTGGTAAGCAGCTCGACACCGTTTAAGGAGGTTTCGGGTTCGAAACCTACCGTACGCAGCAACCCTCTTTGGAAGCCTCACTCGCCATTGCCAGGCGTGCGACCCGGGGCGACCAACGAATTAGTCAAGCGATACTTGGATATCGTGGCTGGCGACCAAAAAAGATATCATCAAGTACTATTCATAATAATACTATTACATACTATACTTAAATTATAACAATACTTTTCTCGAAAAAGATACAAATTCAACTCTTCTAAATAAAAAAAATATATAATGCCCACGGGTACAGTCCCACTGGTCAGGCACTGCGATGTCTTCCAAGACGTCCCACGTTCGAATTCCAGGAGGGGCTTTCAGCCCTCTTGAGCCCGACAGGATGGCATGCCTTACTCAATACACATAGTTTGCAGGCTATTAAGTATATCTGAAGGAGGAGCTGTCACAACCATTACTAGTCGGATTCGAAAGACGTTCGGATACTCCGATTATAAAAAAAAAAAAATATATATATATATATATATATAATTTATTGAGTTTTATTAGTCAGCGAATTTAAGATGAATTAATGAAACTTAATTGAGTTAGTCATAAAACGAATTGATTGATTTGATATTCGTACACCAGAACCACTGTTGCTGAAGGCACACTCGAGTCCAGATCTAGGGGGATAGATTTCTTTTTCCTGGTGAGTGGGTCCCACTGACGAATTGTGTGCAGAAGTTGTCGGGAAAAGATTATTGACTTTTAAAAAATAATTTAATGTAATAAAATATTTCTGGTAACAATTTTTTTTTTATATAATCAATGTGTTCGAGCATCTTTTAAATTCGATTAGCGATAGTTATGACACCTCCCTACGTAACATAAACAGGCTCATTCTTGGTTTGCGGTATCTATTATCTTTTTATTAGATTTGTAAAATTTAATTAAAATTAATTTAAAAATTAGGTGTATAAAGTCCTTTCAAAATGTATTTTTTACTCAGATAAATTTTTAAATTTTTTTCCTTAAGGAATTTTTAAAATTTTTATATACTCAGGAATGTATAACATATGCTAAATATTTGATTCACTTTCTCCCTCAGTGATTGCTTTTTTCAAAGCAAAAGGGGAAGATGGAAGAGCGAAGCTGTCCTGCACTATCCACAGAGTAAATATTTAATTTCTATCGCACAAATAAAATTTTCACTAGCAAAATTTTCATATTTTTCGAGATTTAATCTGCGTGCACCAAGAAGAATTAGACTACCCATTCGCAGTCTCTTGAAACATTATTATATATTATATTGAATAAAATTAAAAAGAGATGAAAAGAATTTTTATATAAAAAAAAATTCAAGAAGATCATCAGTGGCCAGTGGGGTGAATTGGGGGAATTCAAAGGTTGCTTCCTTTAATGGTGACTTTCTCCATTCTATGCTATCCCGACAGTCTTTCGGCTTCTGCTTCGGTTTAATTGGGAATCACGTGTTGTCTCGACAGTCGATGCATTTTTAAATATATGCAGAACCTAAATTTCACGTTCTGAATTAAATACCTATATCAGTAAATCCATTAGTGCACCAAACTGATCTAAATTAAATGAGCCCTTCGATTGTTGAGTAAATATTTAGTGTATAAGTACATAACGAGTTTATTATATAAATTACTGTTCAGATTTTAATACGAGTAAAGTTGACTCTAGATTATTATAAAAGTTTTTGCGCGTGTCAATGTTTGAGAGAGTTTTAAATAACAAATTCTTTATATATTACATACTGAATATTTACTCTCAATTGGTAAGCGACTGAGTGTATGGATGATAGGACGGTAATATTTATTATATCATCTCGACAAAGTAAATATTATCTATAGATGAAAAGATGGCATGATATTTTTTGATATATTGACCAAGATAATCGACCTAGTTCGTGGGTAATGTGACGAATGTAATTCAAATAAATATCTTCCAAGTGGGAGGCATGTGAAACTGATAATTATGTAGCAGAAATTGAGAACGGTATCGAGTTTTAGTATTGTAAATGGACAGAATTTAGTTTTACTCTTAGTGAATCATTTCAACTAGAACTGGATTAGTTATGATTCATTAAATTTCTAGATATTAATAGTTTATATAGAGAAAAAACGAATAATTATGCAGCAGATGGAAATGTTTATTAGCTTTGATATTGTAACATGCTCCTCCTTCCTGTATTTTCAGGAGAGCTCTACGGTGCCTTTGACGATACTGTACATTGGCCGTGATTCAGTCACAATACAAGATTTTATAAAATTTTCTGTATTTTTATCAAAAAATAGGGCAGATTCCCAAGAGGGTACTTTTTTCAGTGTATGTCATGAAATGATATTCAAAGGTTGAATATACTTTAATTACTTCGGATTTGAGTCGAATCAGTCTAGTGAAAAGGATAAAAAGCTCTTTAGTAAAAAAATTTTCATTCACAAGATTAAAATTTGTAATATTATTAAAGATGATAAGATATTTTACTATTTTAACATATTGATATTGTTGATTCAAAGAGAGTGATTTGCCCACGTTTATTGACCAAATAAAAATACTTTTTAAAATGTGATATAAAAAGATAAACTGTTTTTCATAAGATTATTTTATTCTAATTGTAATATTTTATATTTTATCTTAATTATATTTACATATAAAGTTTAATAATAACAAAATCAAGAAACAAAAGGTAACATTTGCTAAATGAATTCGAAAAAATCTTGAAAATTTGCAAAATCCAAAAATTCCTAAAATGGCCATACATTATAACATGAACACCATAAAAAATCTAATAAACCTACAAAAATCTAAAACTCTACCCCAACGGAGGATTTTCAATGATATTATATTCTGAGATTGAACTTAGGATCTATATTTTATAAAGTGAGAGAAATATCAACTATATTAATTACTTCTTTCTTGATTCTTTTGATTTTAGACTGTGAACTTGAGAGAGAGGTATTTACTTTGACTGTTGTTAAATTACAAAAATCATTAATATTATTATGAAAATTTCAGCCTAAAATTTTATAAATTCAAGTATAATATTGATAATATTTGATAAGTATGTGCAACTGTCGGTTATAAATTTTGGTAAGTATAAATAAAATTTATTGTGATTTAAGAAAAAAATTTCATATTATAATAAATTTGGTAAGTTAGTGTTATAAAGTGTAAAGTGTATCACATAACAGATGAGATTACGTACACTGAATTTTGTAATCTTATATTATAACAAATTATGTAATCTTGAATTTAATATTATCAGATTTCCTGTTCAAGAATTTCAAGCTCTTATTTATTTATATTGCATACCTTTTCTAATATATAAAAAATGAAAAATAAGTTGTGACAATCAAGAAGTTGTATAATTCTTCAAGAACATAACCTAATTGAAATTAATTCAATATTATATAATTTAAAATTACCCTCCCTCACTTCACTATAAAGATAGACCAGAGGCTGTCTCCCGTCACTCGTCTTCAACCTTTCTCCTTTCCCCCTCTCTGTCTCTCTCCATCCTCCCCACCTGCTATAAGTGTTCTTCGTCAAGACCTCCCATGGCGGATGGGTTAGGCCTGCTGAATGGTAAGCTGTTGGTTTTCTGAGTAGGGTCTTGCTTTGAGGGTTAGGGTTTGGGGTGGAGCTCTCTGAAGTCCAACAGAGGGGCATGTTGAGTGGATAGAGCTGCTGATCTATGGATCCCACAGTACTATCCCTGCAAGAAGGAAAGAACAGAAGGGGGATAGCGTTGTGGCTTGCATATGTCAGGAGCTTCATTTGCTCAACGTATCGGATCCTCCTTTGGATTGAAGGGAGCTCTACACCTTGCTCTCTCCCCTCCATTAAATCAATAAGCTCAATTATTTCTTGTAAATTTCTTGTCTCTTTATGTGTTCTAATCACCTCAGATGTCTCATGCACGTCTTTCTTCTGTCTTTCTTTGGTTTTTGTCTCCGGTTACAAGACAAAGAAAGGATATTGCAAGGAGTCGTACGACGAGAATCGAATCGAGAACCTCTTCATCCTGGGGCGAAGTCAATACTGCTGGACCGAATCTTGTTTCTTTCATGTGCATGATCTTTGCCTTAGTTCTTTCGCATGTTGTCCCTTTGGAAATTAAATTGTTATTCTCTCGTAGATCTGAGCAGTAATAAGCTCTTGAGCTTCTTGGATTTAAGATCCCACGAATTTTTTGTAGTATAATGATAATTATATTTATGTTTATTTTATTTTTCTGGAATTTGGATGTTTATTTTATTTTTTTCTGTTTTCAGTATTTTCATGTTATTTTTCCAGGTTTGATGTTTTGTGTTAGTTTGTCTGACAACACAACGCTTCCATCATGTTTGCCTTTCTATTTGAGTTGTGTGAATGAGAAAAATACATGTAAGAGGGATTGATCGCTCGACAAAACAATCTATCCTGAATCTTGATAAATCTCGAATCTTGTTTAATTTGATTAAATTAGAATTGTGAAAATATATATATATATTACATTATTTTATTTTACCTTAGGCCACTGTCCTTTCGACTATATATATATATTATATAATTAACTAGGTCACCATCGAACTAGTCGGATTGATCCGGCATTTTGAGTTGCCATTATAAGTAATTCAGCACGTGAATTACTATTCCTGTGACATGTGAAATGGATTGCAACTGTGGAACGACGAAGTTCGGGATTAATGGTTCAGTAATGAGTTCGGTAATTAGTTGTGTCAATCTTTATTAATATACGCTTATTAGTTTTTGTAAGGATTGACTCCCAAAAACTGCAATTCTTGCCACTCACTTTCTACTATTGCAAAGATATACAAACAGGAGAGATGTAACGGTTCAATGAGCGTCAAGGTACACGTACACGGCAATGAAAGAATTAACACCGATCCTGTGCTTATTAAAACCCGACTTTCTGCCTTATTCCTCTAAAAAAAATTGTTGATCCCAGTTTCAATCTAGTTGCCCTTTTAGATATTTACGCGAACGTATGCAACAGGTGAATGAACTAAATTGAAGCAATGCCCGAGTTGGCGCTATGAAGAGGGCAAGTTGGCATAAGCTATACACAAGTGCGAAGAAGGCTTCAGCCTCAGGCACAACCTGGATGATCTGGATGGACGGGTTCTCTGGATGGACGGGTTCTTGTCCGGCTGCTTGAGCAATGAGGGCTCCAACTTGAGCAACTCAGGGCAGAAGTTTCGCAAGGTGTCCCAGAACTCTCGGCATTGTGAACTTCAAGATCCTGCACCTGTGCATTTGCCACCAGGTTCAAGGATGTGTCCACCACACTCCCAAACTCCTGGCCACAGAACATATACGTGACTTTAGCTCGATGGCTCAGACAAAAAAAATCTGGAAATGGCAAAGGAACATCAAGCACAGGAGGTTCCATGGTAGAGGAACACAACTGAAACCGTTATGAAGTAGTATACACCATATAAAGCCAATGTTCCAACTATGACTTTAAGTTGTAGCAGAGATTGCCAATTGTGCGCCCTATGCAAATGTAATCCTGCTTGTAAAATGTAGTACATATACTCTTGTTCAAAACACAACCGGTACCTCCATTCACCAACGATTACTGGGTCTTTGGACAATAATTTACAGCTTGAAGGTTGGTCAAGATGCAGTTCCAGTGCTTAAACATATGAAAGACTGTAGACTAACAATGATAATATGCTACCATCTGAAAGACCTAATTATGAATCAATGATTCTATGCATACAAAATAGATGAATCCTTTAATAGATTATTCTTTCAGAAATGAATATATAGAAATGCAAGAGAGAGAGAGAGAGAGAGAGCCCTTTTTTTTTTTGGTAAAATAGGGATAATATCATTAATCATTAACCATAGTCCTCGGTCACAGTATTAGTACAAACTAGTCTAGGATACGAGATCCCTAATGCATCAGCGAGCCCTTAAGAACTTATGTAGCAGCAGCCTGCATATTAGTTATTAACGCAGGTATACCTTGATTAGACAGAAAGCCAGCACCTAAAGTTGTGTTACAACCGCATTGCATGAGAAGCTACACGTTTGATGTAGAAATATCAGCAAGGAAGTGTTGGTGATGCAAAATCATTGTGCACTTGTACATATCTAACAAATATTGGGACTCAACTTCCTAAAGCAGGGGGAAAGGCTGATAAGCTTCGATCACAATCATATCCTTCCTAGTTATTAATAGAAGCATTTAAATGTCTAATTTCATCTGCAAGACCAATCACTTTTCAAGGTAATCCCCAAATAGATTCACATTCCTTCCATTCCAACTGCTTAGAAAACAAATAATTAGCTTTGAGTCCGATGGGAAAATACAGACATGGTCGTGGACCATCAGACAACATTATAGTTGCAGCAAGATATGTGGATATCTTTCTAATCAGAAAAAAAGAGCCAAACCAACAACCATAACACCTCTCCTCATCTTTTGGTCTTAAGTACCGAGAGATAGGAAATAGCTTTTCTCTTAAAAAATGGCCAAATCCCTGTTACCAGCATGTCATGACCAAAGTAGAACAAAATCATATGGACCATCGTAAATAGAATCCAAAAGTTATGAAGACAATAATTCAGTGAATTGCAGAATACATACTAACCCTGTCCATGATCTCTTACTGCATGGTTGAGCTTGTGAGCAATTGTGAAAACCAAATAGGCAATTACATACCAGATCCAACAAGTAAAACATCTAAAGATGTGCTTTGTGGTAAAAGAGAGGCAAGAGAAATCAATTACTAGCTGAGAACTGCCGAGCCCTCATGTAGTATCGATATATAAAACCCAACTCTTCCGCTTTACGAATGATAAGACTGTGCATTGCATGCTGTAATGCTGTTCTGTCGGCTATTCTTTGAATGTACTCATAGTAAGTCACATACTACAAAAATATCACTAGAGATGTAATTAACGTTACACCATGTCAGAAGATCTCATAGCCAGCACAATCCATTCTTATCGAGGAAACTAACAGACAGCAAATCAGATTCTTCTTAACTGGACCTTGAGGAGCTCATCATTTTCCAGTTCACAGGCAAGTTCCTTTTCAAGATAAACAAGCCTCTTCTTATGAGCATCAAAAAGTTTATACAAAAATAATGCACAGCCTAAAATCTCAGCATAACTAAAACCTTCCTCCTATGCCTTCTCCGGAAATCCCTTAAAAAAGATTAGCATATCAAAATCAAATAGGTGAAAATCAACTCAACTATCCAAAACTAGTCCCCATCAAACAAATTTTCCGAAATTTACGAATATAATTGTATCGATATAGGATAACTCCATCCGCAAATACAGATTCCGAGCTGTACTAAAAGAATTTACAGTCAATATACATATGCAGACAAACCGAACTGACCCAAATGAAGCAGCACAAATCAAAAGCAATTGCAAGGTAAATAAGAGACCCACATGACAAAATCATGGCTTGACCCACATGATAAAATATACCATAAAATCTCGGCCATGGAACTAGGGATGACAATTTGACACGGGCCCGTGTGGCCCGGCCTGCCCCTCTCCTATTTGGGGCAGGTTGTGCACGGGGCGGGACGGGTCTGGGTTGGACTGCCGCCCCGTCCTGCTCAGCCCAGCCCAGCCCAGCCCAACCCATATTTATATATTTTTATTTTATATAATTATGTATTTTAAAATTAATTTACTTAATTTATGAATACTTTTGTCCTTAATAAATTAGATAATAATCGTTATATTTTATCAAAATTATGTAAATTTTTA